>JAJOOD010006822.1:0-43390 GCA_029582525.1 Solanum tacnaense
TGTTCCCCGGATCAGGTAAACCCCCCCCCCCCCATTTTGCTGATTTTTGTGTACTTATAGTCTATGGACTTTTTGGTGATCTGGAATTTCGCAATAATTTTTGCCAAAATTTTTCGTAGACGTCTGTTAAAACCTTAGCTATGGAGCCAGTTAGCCCTCACTGCCAAAACAACCCATTTTGAAGTTAAAATGTGCCCCGGATCAGGTTAACCCTCATTTTGCCGATTATCGTGTGCTATAGTCAATGGACTTTTTGGTGATCTAGAATTCCGACCTCATTTTTGTAAAAGGCTTTCGTGGCCGTTCGTTAAGACCTTAGCTATGGAGCAAGTTAACCCTCACGGCCAAAACGTCCCATTATGAAGTTCAAATGTGCCCCAGAGCAGGAAAACCCCCAATTTTGCCGATTTTCGTGTGCTATAGTCCATGGACTTTTTGGTGATCTAGAATTCCGACCTCATTTTTGTAAAAAGTTTTCGTGGACGTCCGTTAAGACCTTACATATGGAGCCAGTTAGCCCTCACGGCCAAAACATCCCATTTTGAATATCAAATGTTCCCCGGATCAGGTAAACCCCCATTTTGCCGATTTTCATGTGCTATAGTCTATGAACTTTTTGGTGATCTGGAATTTCGACATAAATTTAGCCAAAATTTTTCGTGGACGTCTGTTATGACCTTAGCTATGGAGCCAGTTAACCCTCATAGCCAAAACGTGCCATTTTAAAGGTCAAATGTGCCATAAAGCAGGAAAACCCCCAATTATACCAATTTTCATGTGCTATAGTTTATGTACTTTTTGGTGATCTGGATTCCAACATAATTTTTGCCAAAATTTTTCGTGTGTGTCCGTGAAGACCTTAGCTATGGAGCCAGTTAGCCCTCATTGCCAAAATGTCCCATTATAATGGTCAAATGTGCTCCAAAGCAGGAAAAGCCCCCAATTTTGCCAATTTTTGTGTGCTATAATTTATGGACCTTTTGGTGATCTGGATTTCGATATAAATTTTGCCAAAATTTTTCATGGACGACCGTTAATACCTTAGCTATGGAGCCAGTTAGCCGTCATGGCTAAAACATCCCATTTTAAAGGTCAAATGTACCCCAGAGCTGGAAAATACCCAATTTTGCTGATTTTTATGTGCTATAGTTTATGGACTTTTTGGTGATCTAGAATTCCGACCTTATTTTTGCAAAAAGTTTTCGTGGACGTCCGTTAACAGCTTAGATATGGAGCCAGTTAGCCCTTACGGCCAAAACGTCCCAATTTGAAGGTTAAATGTGCCCAGAGCAGGTAAACCCCCCATTTTGCCTATTTTCGTGTGCTATAGTCCGTGGTCTTTTTGGTGATCTGGATTCCGACATAAATTTTGACAAAATATTTTGTGGACATCCGTTAAGACCTTAGCGATGGAGCCAGTTATCCCTCACGGCCAAAACGTCCCATTTTGAAGGTCAAATGTGCCCCGGAACGGGTCAAACCCTATTTTTCCGATTTTTGTGTGCTATAGTCTATGGACTTTTTGGTGATTTAGGATTTCGACCTTATTTTTGCAAAAAGTTTTCGTGGACATCCGTTAAGACCTTAGCTATGGAGCCAGTTAGCCCTAATGGCCAAAACATCCCATTTTGAAGGTCAAATGTGCCATAGAGCAGGTAAACCCCCCATTTCGCCGATTATCGTGTGCTATAGTCCATGGACTTTTTGGTGATCTGAAATTCCGACATAATTTTTGCCATAATTTTTCGTGGAAGACCGTTAAGACCTTAGCTATGGAGCCAGTTAGCCCTCATGGCCAAAACGTCCCATTATAAAGGTCAAATGTTCCCTAGAGCAGGAAAACCCCCAATTTTGCCGATTTTCGTGTGCTATAGTTTATGGACTTTTTGGTGATCTGGAATTCCAACATAATTTTTGCCAAAATTTTTCGTGGACGTCCGTTAAGACCTTAGCTATGGAGCCAATTAGCCCTCACGGCCAAAACGTCCCAATTTAAAGGTCAAATGTACCCCAGAGCAGGAAAACCCCCAATTTTGCCGATTTTCGTGTGCTATAGTCTATGGACTTTTTGGTGATCTGGAATTTCGACATAATTTTTGCCAAAGTTTTTATGGACGTCCGTTAAGACCTTAGCTATGGATCCAGTTATCTCTAATGAACAAAACATCCCATTTTAAAGGTCAAATGTGCGCAGAAAAGGAAAACCCCCAATTTTGCCAATTTTTCAGTGCTATGTCCACGGACTTTTTGGTTATTTGGAATTCCGACATAATTATTGAGAAAACTTTTCGTGTACGATCGTTAAGACCTTAGCTATGGAGCCAGTTAGCACTCACGGCCAAAACATCCCATTTTGAAGGTCAAATGTGCCACGGATCAGATAAACCCCCCATTTTGCCAATTTTCGTGTGCTATAGTCCATAAAATTTTTGGTGATCTGGAATTCTGACATAATTTTTGCCAAAATATTTCGTGGACGTCCGTTAAGACCTTAACTAAAGAGCCAGTTAGCACTCACGGCCAAAACATCTCATTTTAAAGGTCAAATCTGCCCCGGATTAGGTAAAGCCTCAATTTTGCCGATTTTCATGTGCAATAGTCCATGGACTTTTTGGTGATCTAGAACTCCGACATAATTTTGGCCAAAACTTTTCGTGGACGACCATTAAAACTTTAGCTATGGAGCCAGTTGGCTATCACGACCAAAACATCCCATTTTGTAGGTTAAATGTGCCCTGAATAATTTAAACCCCCCATTTTCCTGATTTTTGTGTGTTATAGTCCATATACTTTTTGGTGATGTGGAATTCCGACATAATTTTTGCCAAAATTTTTCGTGGACGTCCGTTAAGACCTTAGCTATGGAGCCACTTAGCCCTCACGGCCAAAACATCCCATTTTGTAGGTTAAATGTGCCTCGGATAAGTTAAACCCCCCATTTTGCCGATTTTCGTGTGTTATAGTCCATAGACTTTTTGGTGATCTGCAATTCCGACATAATATTTGCCAAAATATTTCGTGGACGTTCGTTAAGACCTTAGCTATGGAGCCAGTTAGCCCTAACGGCCAAAACGTCCCATTTTAAAGGTCAAATGTGCCCCAGAGCAGGAAAACCCCGAATTTTGCCGATTTTTGTGTGCTATAGTCCATGGACTTTTTGGTGATCTGCAATTTCGACATAATTTTTGCCTAAATTTTTCGTGGACGACCGTTAAGACCTTAGCTATGAAGGCAGTTAACCCTTACGGCCAAAACATCCCATTTTGAAGGTCAAATGTGCCCCGGATAAGTTAAACCCCTCTTTTTGCCGATTATCGTGTCCTATATTTCATGGACTTTTTGGTGATCTAGAACTCCGACATAATTTTTGCCAAAAATTTTCGTGGACGACCATTAAGACTTTATCTATGGAGCCAGTTGGACCTCACGGCCAAAACATCCCATTTTGTGGGTTAAATGTGCCCCGGATGAGTTGAACCCCCCATTTTCCCGATTTTTGTGTGTTATAGTCCATAGACTTTTTGGTAATCTGGAATTCCGGCATAATTTTTGCCAAAATTTTTCGTGGACGTCCGTTAAGACCTTAGCTATGGAGGGAGTTAGCCCTTACGGCCAAAACGTCCAATTTTTTAGGTCAAACGATCTGCGTAGAAGGTAAACCCCCCATTTTCCGATGTCCTTGTGCTATAGTTCACCATCTTTTTTGGTTATCTGGAATTCTGACCTCATTTTTGCCAAACAATTTTGTGGACGTCCGTTAAGACCTTAGATATGGAGCTAGTTGGCCATCATGGCCAAAACGTCCCATTTTCAAGGTCAAATGATCCCCGGAGCAGGTAAACCCCCCATTTTGCCAATTTTCGTGTGCTATAGTCCATGTACTTTTTGGTTATCTGGAATTTTGACCTTATTTTTTCCAAATTTTTTTGTAGACGTCCGTTAAGACCTTAGCTTTGGAGAAAGTTGGCCCTCACAGCTAAAAAGGCCTTTTTTTTTGTCAAACGACCCCCGGAAGAGGTAAACCCCCCCTTCCATTTTACCGATGTTCATATGCTATTGTTCACCATCTTTTTTGGTGATCTAGAATTCCGACCTCATTTTTGTCAAAATTTTTCGTGTACGTCCGTTAAGACCTTAGCTATAGCGCTAGTTGGCCCTCACGTCTAAAACAACCCATTTTCGAGGTCAAACGACTCCCAGAGCAGGTAAACCTCCTATTTTGCTGATTTTCGTGTGATATAGTCCATGGACTTTTTTGTGCTCTGAATTCCGACTTCATTTTTGCTAAAATCTTTCGTGGACATCTGTTAAGGCCTTAGCTATGGAGACAGTTGTGCCTCATGGACGAAACGTCCCATTTTAAAGGTCAAACGATCCCAGGAGCAGGTAAACCCCCCATTTTGCCAATTTTTGTGTGTTATTATCAATGGACTTTTTGGTGATCCGGATTCCGATCACATTTTTGCCAAAATTTTTCGTGGACATTCATTAAGGCATTAGCTATGGAGCCAGTTGGCCTTCACGGCCAAAACATCCCATTTTCGAGGTCAAACGACCCCCGGAGAAGCTAAACCCACCAATTTACCGATTTTCTTGTGCTATAGTTCACCATCTTTTTTGGTGATCTAGAATTCCGTCCTTATTTTTTCCAAAAATTTTTGTGGACATTTGTTAATACCTTAGCTATATAGCCAGTTGGCCCTCACAGCCATAACGTCCGATTTTCAAGGACAAATTAAACCCGGAGAAGGTAAACCACACATATTGCTAATTTTCGTGTGCTATAGTCCATGGAATTTTTGGTGATCTGGAATTCTGACCTTATTTTTGCCAAAATTTTTCGTGGACATCTGTTAAGACCTTAGCTATGGAGGCAGTTGTCCCTCACGGCCAAAACGTACCATTTGCGAGGTCAAACAACCACCGGAGCAGGTAAATCCCCATTTTACCGATTTTCATGTGCTATAGTTCACCATCTTTTTGGTGATCTGCAATACCGACCTCATTTTTGCCAAAAATTTTCATTGAGGTCCGTTAAAACCTTAGCTATGGAGCCAATTGTCCCTCACTGCCAAAAAGGCCCATTTTCGAGGTAAAACGACCCCCAAAGTAGGTAAAACCACCATTTTACAGATTTTCATGTGCTATATTTCACCATCTTTTTTGGTGATAAAGAATCCGGCCTCATTTTTGCCGAAAATTTTCGTGTACGTCCGTTAAGACATTAGTTATGGAGCCAATTAGCCCTCACAGCAAAACGTCCCATTTTGAAGGTCAAACGAGCCCAGAGCAGGTAAACCCTCAACTTTGCCAATTTTCGTGTGCTATAGTCCATGGACTTTTTGGTGATCTAGAATTTCGACCTCATTTTTGCCAAAATTTTTCGTGGACGTCCGCTAAAATCTTAGCTATGGAGCCAGTTTGCCCTCACGGCCAAAACGTCCCATTTTGAAGGTCAAACGAGCCCTAGAGCAAGTAAACCCCCTATTTTGCCAATTTTCGTGTGCTATAGTCCATGGACTTTTTGGTGATCTAGAATTTCGACCTCATTTTTGCCATAATTTTTTTTGGACGTCCCTTAAGACCTTAGCTATAGTGCCAGTTAGCCCTCATGGCAAAAACGTCTCATTTTGAAGGTCAAATGACCCCTAGAGCAGGTAGACCCCCCATTTTGCCGATTCTCTTGTGCTATAGTCCATGGACTTTTTGGTGATATGGAATTCCGACATAATTTTTGACTAAATTTTTCGTGGACGTCCATTAAACCTTAGCTATGGAGCCAGTTAACCCTCATGGCGAAAACATCCCATTTTCAAGGTCAAACAACCCCCGGATCAGATAAACCCCCCATTTTGCCAATTTTCGTGTGCTATAGTCGATGGACTTTTTGGTGATCTAGAATTCTGACCTCATTTTTGCCAAAAATTTTCGTGGACGTCCATTAAGACCGTGGCTATGGAGCAAGTTAGCCGTCATGGCCAAAACGTCCCCTTTTGAAGGTCAAATAACCCCTAGAGTAGGTAAACCCCCCATTTTGCCGATTTTCGTGTGCTATAGTCCATGAACTTTTTGGTGATCTGGAATTTCGACATGATTTTTGCCAAAATTTTTCATGGACGTTTGTTAAAACCTTAGCTATGGAGCCAGTTAACCCTCACGGACAAAACGTCCCATTTTCAAGGTCAAACGATCCCCGGATTAGGTACAACCCCCATTTTGCCGATTTTCATGTGCATAGTCCATGGACTTTTTGGTGATCTAAAATTTCGATCTCATTTTTGCCAAAATTTTACGTGGACGTCCATTAAGACCTTATCTATGGAGACAATTAGCTCTCACGGCCAATACATCCCATTTTGAAGGACAAATGATCCCCAGAGCAGGTAAACCCCCCATTTTACTGATTTTCGTGTGCTATAGTCTATGGACTTTTTGGTGATCTGGAATTCTGACATAATTTTTGCTAAATTTTTTCGTGGACGTCCGTTAAGACCTTAGTTATGGAGCAGTTAACCCTCACGGCCAAAACGTCCTATTTTCAAGGTAAAACACCCACCGGATCAGGTAAACCCCCCATTTTGCCAATTTTCGTGTGCTATAGTCTATGAACTTTTTGGTGATCTAGAATTCCGAACTCATTTTTGTCGAAATTTTTCGTGGACGGCCGTTAAGACCTGAGCTTTGAAGCCAGTTAGCCATCACAGCAAAAACATCCCATTTTGAATGTCAAACGATCCACAGAGAAAGTAAACCCCCCATTTTGCCAATTTTCGTTTTCTTTAGTGCATGGACTTTTTGGTGATCTGGATTTTCCGAGCTCATTTTTTCTTAATATTTTCGTGAACGTCCATTAAGACCTTAGCTGTGGAGCTAGTTAGCCCTCACAGCCAAAACGACCCATTTTGAAGGTCAAATAATCTCCCAGAGCAGGTAATCCCCTCATTTTGCCGATTTTCGTGTGATATAGTCTATAGAATATTTGGTGATATGGAATTTCGAGCTCATTTTTGCCGAAAATTTTCGTGGACATTCGTTAAGACATTAATTATGGAGCCAATTAGCCCTCACAGCCAAAATGCCCATTTTGAACGTCAAACGATCCCAGAGCAGGTAAACCCTCAATTTTGCCGATTTTCGTGTTCTATAGTCCATGGACATTTTGGTGATCTGGAATTCCGATCTCATTTTTTTCAAAAATTTTTGTGGACATCCATTAAGACCTTAGCTATGGAGCCAATTAACCCTTACGGCAAAAACGTCCCATTTTGAAGGTCAAACGATCTCCAGGGCAGGTAAACCCCACATTTTGCCAATTTTCGTGTGCTATAGTCCATGGACTTTTTCGTGGACATCCACTAAGACCTTCGCTATGGATCAAATTGGCCATTACGGCCAAAACGACCCATTTTAGAGGTCAAACGACTCCCGGAGCAGGTAAACCCCAGATTTTACCAATTTTCATGTGCTATAGTTCACCATCTTTTATGGTGATCTAGAATTTCCACTTTATTTTTGCCAAAATAATTTGTAGACGTCCGTTATGACCTTAGTTTTGGAGCCAGTTCGGCCTCACGGCTAAAACATCCTATTTTCAAGGTCAATCGATCCCCGGAGCAGGTCAACCCCCCATTTTGCCAATTTTCGTGAGCTCTATAGTCGATGGACTTTTTGGTGATCTGGAATTCCGACCACATTTTTGCTAAAAAATTTTATGGCCGTTCGTAGAGCCCTTAGCTACGTAGCCAGTTGGCCCTCACGGCCAAAACGTCCCATTTTTGAGGTCAAACGACCCCCGGAAAAGGTAAACCCCATATTTTACCAATTTTCTTGTGCTATAGTTCACTATCTTTTTGGGTGATCTGGAATTTCGACCTCATTTATTCCAAAATTTTTCATAGATGTCCTTTAAGACCTTAACTATGGAGCAAGTTGTCCCTCACAGCCAAAATATCCCATTTTCAAGGTCAAATGACCCCCGGAGCAAGAAAACCCCCCATTTTGCTAATTTTCGTGTGCTATAGTCCATGGAATTTTTGGTGATCTGGATTTCGACCTCATTTTTGCCAATATTTTTTGTGGACATCCGTTAATACCTTAGCTATGGAGCCAGTTGGCTCTCACGGCCAAAACTTCTCATTTTCAAGGTCAAACGATCCCAGGAGCAGGTAAAACCCATATTTTGCCAATTTTCGTGTGCTATAGTCCATGGACATTTTGGTGATCTGGAAATCCGACCTCATTTTAGCCAAAATTTTTTGTGGACGTTCGTTCACACATTAGCTATGGAGCCAGTTGGCCCTCAGGGCCAAAACGTCCCATTTTCGAGGTCAAACGACCCCCTGAGAAGGTAAACCCCCAATTTACTAATTTTCTTGTGCTATAGTTCACCCTTTTTTTTGGTGATCTAGAATTTCGACCTCATTTTTTCCAAAATTTTTCTTGGACATCCGTTAATACCTTAGCTATGTAGCTAGTTGGCCCTCACGGCTAAAACAACCAATTTTTGAGGTCAAACGACTCCCAGAGTAGGTAAACCTCCCATTTTGCCGATTTTCGTGTGCTATAGTCCATGGACTTTTTGGTGCTCTGGAATTCCGAGCTCATTTTTGCTAAACTCTTTCGTGGATGTCCGTTAAGACCTTAGTTATGGAGACAATTGTGCCTCATGGCCGAAACGTCCCATTTTAAAGGTCAAACGATCCCAAGAGCAGGTAAACCCCCCATTTTGCCAATTTTTGTGTGCTATAATCCATGGACTTTTTGGTGATCTGAAATTTTGATCTCATTTTTGCTAAAATTTTTCGTGGAGATTCATTAAGACATTAGCTATGGAGCCAGTTGGCCTTCATGGCCAAAACGTCCCATTTTCGAGGTCAAATGACCCCCGTTGAAGCTAAACCCCCCAATTTATCAATTTTTTTGTGCTATAGTTCACCATCTTTTTTGGTGATCTAGAATTCCGTCCTTATTTTTTCCAAAATTTTTTGTGGACATCTGTTAATTCCTTAGCTATGTAGTCAGTTGGCCCTCACAGCCAAAACGTCTGAATTTCAAGGACTAATTAAACCTGGTGAAGGTAAACCACACATTTTTCTAATTTTCGTGTTCTATATTCCATCAAATTTTTGGTGATCTAGATTCTGACCTTATTTTTGCCAAAATTTTTCGTGGACATCTGTTAATACCTTAGTTATGGAGGCAGTTGACCCTCACGGCTAAAACGTCCCATTTTCGAGGTCAAACAACCACCGGAGCAGGTAAGCCCCCCATTTTGCTTATTTTCATGTGCTATAGTTCACCATCTTTTTTGGTGATCTGCAATTCCAACCTCATTTTTGCCAAAAATTTTCATTGAGACCGGAAGACCATAGCTATGGAGCCAGTTGTCCCTTACTGCCAAAAATGCCTATTTTCGAGGTCAAACGACCCCCAAAAGTAGGTAAAACCACCATTTTACAAATTTTTATGTGCTATAGTTCACCATCTTCTTTAGTGATAAAGAATCCGACCTCATTTTTGCCAAAATTTTTCATGGACATCCGTTAAGACCTTAGCTATGAATCTAGTTGGCCCTCCCGGCCAAAACATCCAATTTTTTAGGTCAAACGACCCCCGAAGAAGGTAAACCCCACATTTTACCGATTTTCTTGTGCTATAGTTCACCATTTTTTTTGGTTATCAGGAATTTCGACATCATTTTTGCCCAAATTATTTGTGGACGTCCGTTAAGACCTTAGCTATGGAGCCAGTTTGCCCTCACAGCCAAAACGTCCCATTGTCAAGGTCAAATGAACCCCAGAGCTGGTAAACCCCCCATTTTGCCAATTTTCGTGTGCTTTAGTCCATGGACTTTTTGGTGATCTGAAATTTCAAGATCATTTTTGCTGAAATTTTTTGTGGACGTCCGTTAAGACCTTAGATATAGTCCATGGACTTTTTGGTGATCTAGAATTCTGACCTTATTTTTGTTGAAATTATTTGTGGACGTCCGTTAAGACCTTATCAATGGAGCTAGTTAACCCTCATGGCCAAAACATCCCATTTTGAAGGTCAAACGATCCCCGGAGCAGGTAAACCCCCCATTTTACCGATTTTCGTGTGCTATAGTCCATGGACTTTTTAGTGATCTGGATTTTCCGAGCTAATTTTTGCTAAATATTTTCGTGGACGTTCATTAAGACCTTAACTATGGAAACAGTTAGCCCTCACTGCCAAAATGTCCCATTTTGAAGGTCAAATGATTCCCGGAGCAGGTAAATCCTCCATTTTACCAATTTTCGTGTGCTATAGTCCATGGACTTTTTGGTGATCTGCAATTCCGAGCTCATTTTTGCCAAAATATTTTGTGGACGTCCGTTAAAACCTTAGCTATGGAGCCAGTTAACCCTCACGGCCAAAACATCCCATTATCAAGGTCAAACGTTCTTCGGAGCAGGTAAACCCCCTATTTTGCCATTTTTCGTGTGGTATAGTTCATGGACTTCTTGGTGATCTGAAATTCCGACCTCATTTTTGCCAAAATTTTTCGTGGATTTTCGGTAAGACATTAGTTATTGAGCCAATTATCCCTTACAGCCAAAACGTCCTAATTTGAAGGTCAAACGAGCCCAAAAGCAGGTAAACCCTCCATTTTGTCGATTTTCGTGTGCTATAGTCCATGTACTTTTTGGTTATCTAAAATTTCGACCTCATTTTTGCCAAAATTTTTTGTAGACGTCCATTAAGACCTTAGCTATGAAGCCAGTTAGCCATCACGGCCAAAACGTCCTATTTTGAAAGTCAAATGACCCCTAGAGCACGTAAACCCCCATATTGCTGATTTTCGTGTGCTATAGTCCATGTACTTTTTGGTGATCTGGATTCTGACATAAATTTTGCCAATTTTTTTCCTGGACATCCGTTAAGACATTAACTATGGATCCAGTTAACCCTCACGGCCAAAACGTGTCATTCTCAAGGTCAAACGACCACCGAATCAGGTAAACCCCTCATTTTGTTGATTTTCGTGTGCGATCCATGAACTTTTTGGTGATCTGGAATTCCGACACAATTTTTGCCAAAATTTTTTCGTGGACATCCATTAAGATCTTAGCTATGGAGCCAGTTAACCCTCACGGAAAAAACGACCCATTTTCAAGGTAAAACATCCCCCGAATCAGGTAAACCCCCCATTTTACCGATTTTCGTGTGCTATAGTCTATGGACTTTTTGGTGATCTGGAATTCCCAGCTCATTTTTGCTGAAATATTTCGTGGACGGCCGTTAAGACATTTTTTATGGAGCCAACTAGCCCTTACAGCCAAAACATCCCATTTTGAAGGTCAAATGAGCCCCAGAGCAGGTAAACCCTCCATTTTACTGATTGTCGTGTGCTATAGTACGTGGACTTTTTGGTGAACTAGAATTCCGACCTCATTTTTGCCAAAGTTTTTCATGGACGTCCGTTAAGACCTTAGCTTTGGAGCCAGTTATCCCTCACAGGCAAAACGTCCCATTTTGAATGTCAAACGATCCACAGAGCAAGTAAACCCCTCATTTTGCCGATTTTCGTGTGCTATAATCCATGGACTTTTTGGTGATTTGGATTTTCCGAGCTCATTTTTGCATAATATTTTCGTGTACGTCCATTAAGACCTTAGCTATGGAGCCAGTTAGCCCTCATGGCCAAAATGTCCAATTTAGAAGGTCAAATGATCCCCAGAGCAGGTAATCCCCTCATTTTACTGATTTTTGTGTGCTATAGTCTATGGACTTTTTGGTGATATGGAATTCCGAGCTCATTTTTGTCGAAATTTTCCGTGGACGTCCGTTAAGACATTTCTTATGGAGCCAATTAACTCTTACAGCCAAAATGTCCCATTTTGAAGGTCAAACGAGCCCCAGAGCAGGTAAACCCTCAACTTTGCCGATTTTCGTGTGTTATAGTCCATGGACTTTTTGGTGATTTAGAATCCGACCTTATTTTTGCCAAAATTTTTCGTGGATGTCCGCTAAGATCTTATTTATGAAGCCAGTTTGCCCTCACGGCCAAAACGTCCCATTTTGAAGGTCAAACGAGCCCTAGAGCAAATAAACCCCCTATTTTGCCGATTTTAGTGTGCTATAGTCCATGGACTTTTTGGCGATCTAGAATTCCAACCTCATATTTGCCAAAAAATTTTGTTGACGTCCCTTAAGACCTTAGCTATTGAGCCAGTTAGCCCTCACGGCTAAAACGTTCCATTTTGAAGATCAAATAACCCCTAGAGCAGGTAAACCCCCCATTTTGCCAATTTTTTTGTGCTATAGTCCATGGACTTTTTGGTGATATGGAATTTCGACATAATTTTTGACTAAATTTTTTGTGGAAGTCCGTTAAACCTTAGATATGGAGCCAGTTAACCCTCAAGACCAAAACGTCCCATTTTCAAGGTCAAACGACCCCCGGATCAGATAAACCCCCAATTTTACCAATTTTCGTGTGCTATAGTCCATGGCCTTTTTGGTGATCCAAAATTCCGACCTCATTTTTGCCAAAATTTTTCGTGGACGTCAATTAAGACCTTAGCTATGGAGCAAGTTAGCCCTCATGGCCAAAACATCCCATTTTGAAGGTCAAATGACCCCTAGAGCAGGTAAACCCCCCATTTTGCCTATTTTCGTGTGCTATAATAGTCCATGGACTTTTTGGTGATTTGGAATTTCGACATAATTTTGGCCAAAATTTTTTGTGGACGTCCGTTAAGACCTTAGCTATGGAGCCAGTTAACCCTCACAGACAAGGACAAAACGTCCCATTTTCAAGGTCAAACGACTCCCGGATCAGGTAAAACCCCAACTTTGCCGATTTTCATGTGCATAGTCCATGGACTTTTTGGTGATCTTGAATTCCGATATCATTTTTGCCAAAATTTTTCGTGGACGTCCATTAAGACCTTAGATATGGAGCCAATTAGCCCTCACGGCCAATACATCTCATTTTAAAGGACAAATGATCCCCAGAGCAGGTAAACCCCTCATTTTACCGATTTTTGTGTGCTATAGTCTATGGACTTTTTTGTGATCTGGAATTCTAACATAATTTTTGTCAAAATTTTTTGTGGACGTCTGTTAAGACCTTAGCTATGGAGCCAGTTAACCCTCACGGCCAAAACGTCCTATTTTCAAGGTAAAACACCTCCGGATCAGGTAAACCCCCCATTTTGCCAATTTTCGTGTGCTATAATCTATGGACTTTTTGATGATCTGGAATTCCGAGCTCATTTTTGCAGAAATTTTTTGTGGACGGCCGTTAAGACATTAGTTATGTAGCTAATTAGCCCTTACAGCCAAAACATCCCATTTTGAAGGCCAAACGAACCCCAGAGCAAGTAAACCCTCCATTTTGCTGATTTTCGTGTGCTATAATACATGGACTTTTTGGTGATGTAGAATTTCGACATAATTTTTACCAAAATTTTACATGGACGTCCGTTAAGACCTTAGCTATGGAGCCAGTTAGCCCTCACAGCTAAAACGTCCCATTTTCAATGTAAAACGATCCATAGAGCAAGTAAACCCCTCATTTTGCCAATTTTCGTGTGCTATAATGCATGGACTTTTTGGTGATCTGGATTTTCCGAGCTCATTTTTGCTTAATATTTTCGTGGACGTACATTAAGACCTTAGCTATGGAGCCAGTTAGCCCTCACAGCCAAAACGTCCCTTTTTGAAGGTCAAATGATCCCCAGAGCAGGTAATCCCGTCATTTTGCCTATTTTCGTGTGCTATAGTCTATGGACTTTTTGGTGATGTTAAATTCCGAGCTCATTTTTGCCAAAAATTTTTGTGGACGTCCGTTTAGACATTAGTTATGGAACCAATTAGCCCTCACAGCCAAAACACCCCATTTTGAAGGTCAAACGATCCCCGGAGCAGGTAAACCTTCAATTCTGCTGATTTTCGTGTGCTATAGTCCATGAACATTTTGGTGATCTAGAATTTCGACCTCATTTTTGCCAAAATTTTCCGTGGACGTCCATTAAGACCTTAGCTATGAGGCCAATTAACCCTTACGGCAAAAACGTCCCATTTTGAAGGTCAAACGATCCCCAGAGCAGGTAAACCCCCCATTTTGCCAATTTTCGTGTGCTATAGTCCATGGACATCCACTAAGACCTTCGCTATGGATCCAATTGGCCATTACTGCCAAAATGACCCATTTTAGAGGTAAAATGACTCCCGGAGCAGGTAAACCCCACATTTTACCAATTTTCACGTGCTATAGATCACCATCTTTTTTGGTGATCTGGAATTTCGACCTTATTTTTGCAAAAATAATTTGTGTACGTCCGTTATGACCTTAATTATGGAGCCAGTTCGGCCTCACAGCCAAAACGTCCCATTTTCAAGGTCAATCGATCCCCGGAGCAGGTAAACCCCCCATTTTGCCAATTTTTGTGTGTGCTATAGTCGATGAACCTTTTGGTGATCTGGAATTTCGAAATCATTTTTGCTAAAAAATTTCATGGTCGTTCGTAGAGACCTTAGCTATGTAGCCAGTTGGCCCTCATGGCCAAAACATCCCATTTTCTAGGTCAAACGACCCCCAGAGAAGGTAAACCCCTCATTTTACCAATTTTCTTGTGCTACAATTCACTATCTTTTTGGGTGATCTGGAATTTCGACCTCATTTATTCCAAAATTTTTCATAGACGTCCGTTAAGACCTTAGCTATGGAGCAAGTTGTCCCTCACAATCAAAACATTCCATTTTCAAGGTCAAATGACCCCCGGAGCAAGAAAACCCCCCGTTTTGCCAATTTCGTGTGCTATAGTCTATGGACTTTTTGATGATCTGGTTTCCGACCTTATTTTTGCCAATATTTTTCGTGGACATCCGTTAATACCTTAGTTATGGCGCCAGTTTGCCCTCACGGAGAAAACTTCCCATTTTCAAGGTCAAACGATGCCCGGAGCAGGTAAAACCCCCATTTTGCCAATTTTCGTGTGCTATAGTCCATGGACATTTTGGTGATCTGGAAATCCGACCTTTTTTTTGCCAAAATTTTTCGTGGACGTTCATTCAGACATTAGCTATGGAGCCAATTGGCCCTTACGGCCAAAACGTCCCATTTTTTACGTCAAACTACCCCCTGAGAAGGTAAACCCCCTAATTTACCGATTTTCTTGTGCTATAGTTCACCATCTTTTTTGATGATCTAAAATTCCGAACTCATTTTTGACAAAAATTTTAATGGACGTCCATTAAGACATCAGCTATGGAGCCAGTTGGCCATCGCATCCAAAACGTCCCATTTTTGAGGTCAAACAACCCCCGGAGCAGGTAAACCCCCCATTTTACTGATTTTCATGTGCTATAGTTCACCATCTATTTTGGTGATCTACAATTCCGACCTCATTTTTGTCAAAAATTTTCGTGGACGTCCGTTAAGACCTTAGCTATGGAGCTAGTTGTCCTAACTGCCAAAAAGGCCTATTTTCGAGGTCAAACGACCCCCGGAGCAGGTAAACCCCCCATTTTACCGATGTCCTAGTGCAAAAGCTCACCATCTTTTCTGGTTTTCTGGAATTCCGACCCCATTTTTGCCAAAAAATTTTGTGGACGTCCGTTAAAACCTTAGATATGGAGCCAGTTGGCCCTCACAGCCAAAACGTCCCATTTTCAAAGTCAAATGATTCCCGGATAAGGTAAACCCCCCATTTTGCCAATTTTCGTGTGCTATTGTCCATGCAATTTTTGGTTATCTGGAATTCCGACCTCATTATTTCCAAAAATTTTTGTGGACGTCCGTTTAGACATTATCCATGGAGACAGTTGTGCCTCATGGCCGAAACGTCCGATTTTAAAGGTCAAACGATCCCAGGAGCAGGTAAACCCCCCATTTTCCCAATTTTCGTGTGCTATAATCCATGGACTTTTTGGTGATCTAGAATTCTGATCTCATTTTTGCCAAAAATTTTCGTGGACATTCATTAAGACAGTAGCTATGGAGCCAGTTGGCCTTCACGGCCAAAACATCCCATTTTCGAGGTCAAACGACCCCGGAGAAGCTAAACCCCCTAATTTACCGATTTTCTTGTGCTATAGTTCACCATCTTATTTGGTGATCTAGAAATCCGTCCTTATTTTTTTCAAAAATTTTTGTGGACATCTGTTAATACCTTAGCTATGTAGCCAGTTGGCCCTCACAGCCAAAACGTTCGATTTTCAAGGACAAATTATACTCAAAGAAGGTAAACCACACATTTTGCTAATTTTTGTATGCTATAGTCTATGGAATTTTTGGTGATATGGAATTCTGACCTTATTTTTGCCAAAATTTTTCGTGGACATCTGTTAAGACCTTAGCTATGGAGGCAGTTGTCCCTCACGGCCAAAACGTCCCATTTTCGAGGTCAAACAACCACCGAAGCAGGTAAACCACCCATTTTGCTGATTTTCGTGTGCTATAGTTCACCATCTTTTTTGGTGATCTAAAATTCCGACCTCATTTTTGCCAAAAATTTTCATTGACGTCCGTTAAGACCTTAGCTATGGAGCCAATTGTCCCTCACTGCCAAAATGTCCCATTTTCGAGGTCAAACGACCCCAGGATTAGGTAAACCCCCCATTTTGCCAATTTTCGTGTGCTATAGTCCATGGACTTTTTGGTGATCTGGAATTCCATGATCATTTTTGCTGAAATTTTTCGTGGACGTCCATGAAGACCTTAGCCTTAGTGCCAGTTATCCCTCAAGACCAAAACGTCCCATTTTCAAGTTCAACCGAACCCCGGAGCAGGTAAACCCCCCATTTTGATAATTTTCATGTGCTATAGTATACCATCTTTTTTGGTGATCAAGAAACCAACCTCATTTTTGCCAAAAATTATCATGGATGTCCGTTAAGACCTTAGTTATGGAGCCAGTTGGCCCTCACGGATAAAACATCCAATTTTTTAGGTTAAACGATCCCTGTATAAGGTAAACCCCCCATTTTCTACCGATTTTCTTGTGCTATAGTTCACCATCTTTTTTGGTTATCTGGAATTCCGACCTCATTTATGCCAAAAAATTTTGTAGACGTCCCTTAAGACCTTAGATATGGAGCCAGTTGGCCCTCACAGCCAAAACGTCCCATTTACAAGGTCAAATGATCCCCGAAGCATGTAAAGCCCCCATTTTGTCAATTTTCGTGTGCTATAGTCCATGGACTTTTTGTTATCTAGAATTTTGACCTCCTTTTTCCCAAAAAAATTCGTGGACGTCCCTTAAGACCTTAGCTATAGAGCCAATTGGCCCTCATGGTTAAAAATGCCTATTTTTTATGTCATACGACCCCCGGAGCAGGTAAACCCCCCCTCAATTTTACCAATTTTAATGTGCTATAGTTCACCATCTTTTTTGGTGATCTAGAATTCCGACCTCATTTTTGTCTAAAATTTCTGTGTACGTCCGTTAAGACCTTAGTTATGGAGCCAGTTGGTCCCCACGGCCAAAACGTCTCATTTTCGAGGTCAAATGACCCCCAGAGCAGGTAAACCTCCCATTTTGTCGATTTTCGTGTGCTATAGTCCATGGACTTTTTGGTGATCTGGAATTCCGAGCTCATTTTTGCTAAAATCTTTCGTAGACGTCCGTTAAGACCTTAGCTATGGAGACAGTTGTGCCTCATGGCCAAAACGTCCCATTTTTAAGGTCAAACGATCCCAGGAGCAGGTAAATCCCCCATTTCCCCAATTTTTGTGTGCCATAATCCATGGACTCTTTGGTGATCTAGAATTCCGTCCTTATTTTTGCCAAAATTTTTCGTGGACGTTCATTAAGACATTAGCCATGGATCCAGTTGGCCCTCACGGCCAAAACATCCCATTTTCGAGGTCAAACGACCCCCGGAGAAGGTAAAGCCCCCAATTTACCAATTTTCTTGTGCTATATTTCACCATCTTTTTTGGTGGTCTGGAATTCCGAGCTCACTTTTACTAAAATTATTAATGGACGTCCGTTAAAACCTTAACTATGGAGACAGTTAACCCACACGGCCAAAACAGCCTATTTTCAAGGTTAAACGTGCCCCGGAGCACGTAAACCCCCTATTTTACCGATTTTCATGTGCTATAGTCCATGGACTTTTTGGTGATCTGGATTTCCGACTTCATTTTTGCAAAAACATTTTGTGGACGTCCGTTAAGAAATTAGCTATGGAGCCAGTTGGCCCTCACAGCCAAAATGTCTCATTTTCAAGGTCAAATGATCCCCGGAGCAGGTAAAACCCCTCATCTTGCATATTTTAGTGTGCTATAGTCAATGGATTTTTTGGTAATCTAGAATTTCGAGCTAATTTTTGCCAAAAATTTTTGTGGACGTCCATTAAGACATCAGCTATGGAGGCAGTAGGCTTTAACGGCCAAAACGTCCCATTTACAAGGTCAAACGATCCCCGGAGCAGGTAACCCCCCATTTTGCCGAATTTCATGTGCTATAGTCCATTGACTTTTTGGTGATCTAGATTTAAGAGATCATTTTTGCCAAAATTTTTCATGGACATCCGTTAAGACCTTAGCTATGGAGCCAATTAGCCACACGATCAAAACGTCCCATTTTCAAGGTCAAACGAACCCCGGAGCAGCTAAACCCCTCATTTTGCAAATTTTCGTGTGCTATAATCCTTGGTCTTTTTGGTGATCCGGAATTCCAACCTCATTTTCACCAAATATTTTTGTGGACGCCCGTTAAGACCTTAGCTATGGAGCCAGTTGGCCTTCACGGCCAAAACGTCCCATTTTCAAGGTCTAACGAACCCCGAAGTAGGTAAATCCCTATTTTTACCAATTTTCGTGTGCTATTGTCCATGAACTTGTTGGTGATCAAGAATTCTGAGTTCATTTTTGCCGAAATCTTTTGTGGAAATCCGTTAAGACCTTAGTTATGGAGCCAGCTGGCCCTAACGGCCAAAACGACCCATTTTCAAGGTCAAACGAGCCCCAGAGCAGGTAAACCCCCATTTTTTTAATTCTCGTGTGCTATAGTTCACCATCTTTTTTGGTGATCTGGAATTCCAAACTCATTTTTGCCAAACTTTTTTGTGGACGACTGTTAAGACCTTAGCTATGGAGTCTGTTGGCCCTCACGGCTAAAACGTCCCATTTTCAAGGTCAAATGATCCCCGGAGCAGGTAAACCCCCCATTTTACCAATGTAGTGTGCTATAGTCCATGGACTTTTTGGTGATCTGGATTCCGACCTCATTTTAACCAAAATTTTTCGTGGACATTTATTAAGACCTTAGCTATGGAGCCAGTTGGCCTTCACGGCCAAAACTCCCCATTTTTGAGGTAAAACGACCCCCGGAGAAGGTAAACACCCCATTTTACCAATTTTCTTGTGCTATAGTTCACCATCTTTTTTGGTGATGTGGAATTTTGACCTCATTTTAGCCAAAATAATTTATGGACGTCCGTTAAGACCTTAGTTATGAAGCCAGTTAGCCCGCACCGCCAAAATGTCCAATTTTCAAGGACAAATGATCCCCGGATCAGGTAATCCCCCATTTTGCCAAATTCGTGTGCTATAGTCCATGGACTTTCTGGTGATCTGGAATTCCGAGCTCATTTTTACCAAATATTTTTGTGGACGTCCATTAAGACCTGAGCTATGGAGCCAATTAGCCCTCACGGCCAAAACAGCCCATTTTTGAGTTCCAACAACCCCCGGAGTAGGTAAATCCCCCATTTTGCAAATTTTCATGTGCTATAGTTCACCATCTTTTTTGGTGATTTGGAATTCCGACCTTACTTTTGCTAAAATAATTTGTAGACGTCCGTTATGACCTTAGTTATGGAACCAGTTGGGCCTCACCGCCAAAACGTCCCATTTTCAAGGTCAAATGATCCCCGGAGCAGGTAAACCCCCATTTTACCAATTTTTGTGTGCGCTATAGTCCATGGACTTTTTGGTGATCTGGAATTCCGACCTCATTTTTGCCAAAAATTTTCATGGCCGTTTGTAAAGACATTAGCATTGGAGCCAGTTGGCCCTCACGGCCAAAACGTCCCATTTTCGAGGTGAAACGACCCCCGGAGCAGGTAAACCCCCCATTTTGCCAATTTTCGTGTGCTATAATCCATGGACCATTTGGTGATCTGGTATTCCGACCTTATTTTTGCCAAAAATTTTCGTGGATGTTCATTAAGTCATTAGCTATGGATCCAGTTGGACCTCACGACCAAAATGTCCTATTTTCGAGGTCAAACGACCCCCGGAGAAGGTAAACCCCCCAATTTACCGATTTTCTTGTGCTATAGTTCACCATATTTTTTGGTGATCTGGAATTCCAACCTCATTTTTTCCAAAATGTTTTGTGGGTATCTGTTAATACCTTAGCTATGTAGCCAGTTGGCCCTCACAGCCAAAACGTCGGATTTTCAAGGACAAATTAAACCCAGAGAAGGTAAACCTCCCATTTTGCTAATTTTTGTGTGCTGTAGTTCATGGACTTTTTGGTAATCTGGAATTCCGACCTTAGCAATGGAGGCAGTTGTCCCTCACGGCCAAAACGTCCCATTTTCGAGGTCAAAAAACCCTTGGAGGAGGTAAACCCCCTATTTTACCGATTTTCATGTGCTATAGTTCACCATCATTTTTGGTGATCTGCAATTCCGACCTCATTTTTGATAAAAAATTTCATTGACGTCCGTTAAGACCTTAGCTTTGGAGCGAATTGTCTCTCACTGCCAAAAAGGCCCATTTTCGAGCACAAACGACCCCCAAAGCAAGTAAAACCCCTATTTTACAGATTTCATTTGCTATAGTTCACCATATTTTTTGGTGATCAAGAAACCGACCTCATTTTTGCTAAATATTTTCATGGACGTCCGTTAAGACCTAAGCTATGAATCTAGTTGGCCCTCACGGCCAAAATGTCCAATTTTTGAGGTCAAACGACCCCCGGAGAAGGTAAACCCCACATTTTACCGATTTTCTTGTGTTATAGTTCACCATCTTTTTTGGTTATCAGGAATTCCGACATCATTTTTGCCAAAAAATTTTGTGGACGTCTGTTAAGACCTTAGCAATGGAGCCAGATTGCCCTCACAGCCAAAACGTCTAATTTTCAAGGTCAAATGATCCCCGGAGCAGGTAAACCCCCCATTTTGCCAATTTTCGTGTGCTATAGTCCATGAACTTTTTGGTTATCTGGATTTCCAACCTCATTTTTGCCAAAACTTTTCGTAGACCTCCGTTAAGACCTTAGCTATGGAGCCAGTTGGCCCTCACGGCTAAAAAGGCCCATTTTTTAGGTCAAACGACCCCCGGAGCAGGTAAACCCCCCCTCCATTTTACTGATGTTCATGTGCTATAGTTCACCATCTTTTTTGGTGATCTAGAATTCCAACCTCGTTTTTGTCAAAAAAAATTGTGTACGTCCGTTAAGACCTTAGCTATGGAGGCAATCGGCCCTCACGGCCAAAACAACCCATTTTTGAGGTCAAACGAACCCCAAAACAGGTAAACCCCCCCCCATTTTGCCGATTTTCGTGTGCTATAGTCCATGGACTTTGTGGTGATCTGGAATTCCGAGATAAATTTTTGCTAAAATATTTCGTGGACGTCCGTTAAAACCTTAACTATGGAGCCAGTTAGCCCTCACGACCAAAACGTCCCAATTTCAAGTTAAAACGAACCCCGAAACTATTAAACTCCCCATTTTACCAATTTTCGTTTTCTATAGTCCATGGACTTTTTGGTGATCTAGAATTCCTTGCTCATTCTTGTCGAAATTTTTTATAGACATCCGTTAAGACCTTAGCTATGGAGCTAGTTAGCCCCCACGGCCAAACCGTCCCATTTTCAAGGTCAAAAGATCCCCGAATCTGGTAAATCCCCAATTTTGCCGATTTTTGTGTGCTATAGTCCATGGACTTTTTCGTGAACTGGAATTTCGAACTCATTATTGCGAAAAAATTTCGTGGACGTCTGTTAATACCTTAGATATGGAGCATGTTGGCCCTCACAGCCAAAACGTCCCATTTTGAAGGTCAAATGAAGCCCAGAGCAGGTAAACCCCCCATTTTGCCGATTTTCGTGTGCTATAGTTCACCATCTTTTTTGGTGATCTCGAATTTCGAACTCATTTTTACCAAATCTTTTCGTGGACATTCGTTAATACCTTAGTTATGGAGTAAGTTGGTCGTCACAGTCGAAACGTGTCATTTTTAAGATCAAACAAACCCCGGATCAGGTAAACCCCCCGTTTTGCTTATTTTCATGTGCTATAGTCCATGGACTTTTTGGTTATCTGGATTCTGAGCTCATATTTATGGAAATTTTTGGTGGACGTCTACTAAGACCTTAGCTATGGAGCCACTTCACCCTCACGACTAAAACGTCCCATTTTCAAGGTCAAACAATTTCCGGAGCAGGTAAAACCCTCATTTTGCCGATTTTCGTGTGATATAGTCCATGGACTTTTTGGTGATCTCGAATTCCGACCTCATTTTTGCCAAAATTTTTTGTGGACATCCGTTGAAACCTTAGCAATGTATCCAGTTGTCCCTCACGGCCAAAACATCCCATGTTGAAGTTCAAACGACCCCCGTAGCAGGTAAACCACCCATTTTACTGATTTTCGTGTGCTATAGTTCACCATCTTTTTTGGTGATCAAGAAACCGACCTCATTTTTGCCAATATTTTTCATGGACGTCCGTTAAGACCTTAGTTATGGAGCTAGTTGGCCCTCACGGCCAAAACGTCCCATTTTGAAGGTCAAACGAGCTCTAAAGCAGGTAAACCCCCCATTTTGCCAATTTCCGTGTGCTATAGTCCATGAACTTTTTGGTGATCTAGAATTCCGACCTCATTTTTGCCAAAATTTTTCGCAGACATCCGTTAAGAATTTAGCTATGAAGCCAGTTAGCCCTCACGGCCAAAACGTCCCATTTTGAAGGTCAAACGAGCCCCAAAGCAGGTAAACCCCCCATTTTGATGATTTTCGTGTGCTATAGTCCATGGACTTTTTGGTGATCTGAAATTCCGACCTCATTTTTACCAAAATTTTTCGTGGACGTCCGTTAATACATTAGTTATGCCGCCAATAGACCCTTGCGGCCAAAACGTCCCATTTTGAATGTCAAATGATGCCCAGAGCAGGTGAACCCCCCATTTTAGCGATTTTCGTGTGCTATAGTCCATAGACTTTTTGGTGATCTAGAATACCTCATTTTTGCAAACAATTTTCGTGGACGTCCGTTAAGACCTTAGCTATGAAGCCAGTTATCCCTCACGGCCTAAACGTCCCATTTTGAAGGTCAAACGAGCCCTAGAGCAGGTAAACCCCCCATTTTGCCAATTTTCGTCTACTATAGTCCATGGACTTTTTGGTGATCTAGAATTCCGACCTCACTTTTGCCAAATTTTTTCGTGGACGTCCGTTAAGACTTTAGCTATGAAGCCAGTTAGCCCTCACGGCCAAAAGGTCCCATTTTGAAGGTCAAACGTTCCCCAGAGCAGGTAAACCCCCCATTTTGACGATTTTCGTGTGCTATAGTCCATGGACTTTTTGGTGATCTGGAATTCCGACCTTATTTTTGCCAAAAATTTTCTTGGACATTCGTTAAGTCCTTCGTTATGGAGCTAGTTGGCCCTTACGGCCAAAACGACCCATTTTAGAGGTCAAACGACCCCCGAAGCAGGTAAACCCGCATTTCACCAATTTTCATGTGCTATAGTTCACCATCTTTTTTGGTGATCTTGAATTCCGACCTAATTTTTACCAAAAATTTTTGTGGACGTCCCGTAAGACCTTAGCTATGGAGCCAGTTAGCCTTCACGGACAAAACGCCCCATTTTGATTGTCAAACGAGCCCAGAGCAGGTAAACCCCCCGTTTTGCTGATTTTCGTGTGCTATAGTATATGAACTTTTTGGCGATCTGGAATTTCGACCTCATTTTTGCCAAAATTTTTCGTGGATGTCCATTAAGACATTAGTTATGGAGTCAATTAGCCCTCAAGGCCAAAACATCCCATTTTAAAGGTCAAATGTGCACCAGAGTAGGTAAACCCCCCATTTTGCCGATTTTCGTGTGCTATAGTCCATGGACTTTTTGGTAATCAGAAATTCTGACCTCATTTTTGCCACAAATTTTAGTGGACGTTCGTTAACACATTATTTATGGAGCCAATTGTCCCTCACGGCCAAAACGATACATTTTTAAGGTCAAACGAGACCCAGAGCTGGTAAACCCCTATTTTGCCAATATTCGTGTGCTATAGTCCATGGACTCTTTGGTGATCTAGAATTCCGACCTCAGTTTTGCCAAGAATTTTTGTGGACGTCTGTTAAGATCTTAGTTATGGAGCCAGTTAGCACTCATGGCCAAAACGTCCCATTTTGAATGTGAAACGAGCCCAGAGCAGGTAAACCCCCCACTTTGTCGATTTTCATGTGCTATAGTACATGGACTTTTTGGTGATCTAGAATTCCAACCTCATTTTTGCCAAAAATTTTTGTGGACGTTCGTTAAGAACTATGCTATTCAGCTTGTTGGCCCTTACGGCCAAAACGACCCATTTTAAAGGTCAAACGACCCCCGAAACAAGTAAACCCCCCATTTTACCAATTTTCATGTGCTATAGTTCCCCATCTTTTTTTGTGATCTGGAATTCCGACCTAATTTTTGCTAAAAAAATTTGTGGACGTCCGTTAAGACCTTAGATATGGAGACAGTTGGCCCCACGGCCAAAACGTCCCATTTTGAAGGTAAAACGATCCCAGGGCAGGTAAACCCCCCCCCCCATTTTGCTGATATTCGTGTACTATAGTCCATGAACTTATTGGTGATCTGGAATTCCAGCCTCATTTTTGCCAAATATTTTTGTGGACATCCGCTAAGGCCTTAGTTTTGGAGTCAATTGGTCCTCACGGCAAAAACGACCCATTTTGAAGCTCAAACGAGCCCAGAGCAGGCAAACCCCAAATATTTCTGATTTTTGTGTGCTATAGTCTATGGACTTTTGGGTGATCTGAAATTCCGACCTCATTTTTGCCAAACTTTTTTGTGGACGCCCGTTAAGTCATTAGTTATGGAGCAAATTGACCCTCACGGCCAAAACGTCCCATTTTGAAGGTCAAACGATCCCCAGAGCAGGAAAACCCCCCATTTTGCCGATTTTCATGTGCTAAAGTCCATGGACTCTTTGGTGATCTGGAATTCCGAGCTCATTTTTGCTAAAATTTTTCATGGATGTCCGTTAAGACATAAGTTATGGAGCAAATTAGCCCTCACGGCCAAAACGTCTCATTTTGAAGGTCAAAAGATCCCCAGAGCATGTAAACCCCCCATTTTGCCTATTTTCGTGTGTTATAGTCAATTGACTTTTTGGTGATCTATAATTTCGACCTCATTTTTGCCAAAATTTTCCATGGACGTCAGTTAAGACTTTCGCAATCGAGCTAATTGGCCCTTACGGCCAAAACGACCCATTTTAGAGGTCAAACGACCCCCGGAGCAGGTAAACCCCCCATTTTGCCAATTTTCATGTGTTATAGTTCACCATCTTTTTTGGTGATTTGGAATTCCGACCTAATTTTTGCCAAAAAATTTTGTGGACATCCATTAAGACCTTAACTATGGAGCCAGTTAGCCCTCATGGCCAAAATGTCCCATTTTGAAGGTCATACGAGCCCTAGTGCAGGTAACCCACCCATTTTACCAATTTCGTGTGCTATAGTCAATGGACTTTTTGGTGATCTAGAATTCTGACCTCAATTTTGCCAAAATTTTTCGTGGACGTCCATTTAGACCTTAGCTATGGAGCCAATTAGCCCTCACAGCTAAAACGTCACATTTTGAAGGTTAACGAGCCCCATGGCAGGTAAACCCCCCATTTTGCTGATTTTCGTAAGCTATAGTCCATGAACTTTTTGGTGATCTGGAATTCTGAACTCATTTTTGCCAAACATTTTTGTGGATGTCCGTTAAGACCTTATTTATGGAGCTAGTTATCCCTCACGGCCAAAACGACACATTTTGAAGGTCAAACGAACCCCAGAGAAGGTAACCACCGCATTTTGCTGATTTTTTGTGTGCTATAGTCCACAGACATTTTGGTGCTTTGCAATTCCGACCTCATTTTTGCCAAACTTTTTTATAGATGTCTGTTAAGACTTTCACTATGGAGCCACTTGGCCCTTACGGCCAAAACGACCCATTTTAGAGGTAAAACAACCCCCGGAGCAGGTAAACCCCCCATTTTACCAATTTTCATGTGCTATAGTTCACCATCTTTTTTGGTGATCTGGAATTCCGACTTAATTTTTGCCAAATTTTTTTGTGGACGTTCGTTAAGACCTTATCTATGGATGAAGTTAGCCTCACAGCCAAAACATCTCATTTTGAATGTCAAACGATCCCCAGAGTAGGTGAAACCCCCATTTTGCCGATTTTCGTGTGCTATATTCCATGGACTTTTTGGTGGTCTAGAATTTGGATCTCATTTATGCTAAAAAAATTTGTGGACGTCCGTTAAGACCTTATATATGGAGCAAGTTAGCCCTCACGGCCAAAACATCCCATTTTGAATGTCAAACGAGCCCTAGAGTAGGTAAACCCCCCATTTTGCCGATTTTTGTGTGCTATAATCCATAGATTATTTGGTGATCTGGAATTCCGACCTCATTTTTGCCAAAATTTTTTGTGGATGTCCGTTAAGACCTTCGCTTTGGAGACAGTTTGCCCTTACAGTCAAAACGACCCATTTGAGAGGTCAAACGACCCCATGAGAAGGTAAACCCCCCATTTTACCAATTTTAATGTGCTATAGTTCACCATCTTTTTAGGTGATCTGCAATTTCGACCTAATTTTTGCCAAAAAATTTTATGGACGTCCGTTAAGACCTTTGCTATGGAGCCAGTTAGCCCTCACGACCAAAACATCCCATTTTGAAGGTCAAACGATCCCCAGAGCAGGTAAGCCCCCCATTTTACCGATTTTCATGTGCTATAGTCCATGGACTTTTTGTTGATCTGGATTACGACATCATTTTAACCAAAATGTTTCGTGGATGTCCATTAAGACATTCGCTATGGATTCATTTAGCCCTCAAGGCCAAAACATCCCATTTTTGAGTTCAAACGACCCCCGGAGTAGGTAAATCCCCCATTTTACCGATTTTCATATGCTATAGTTCACCATCTTTTTTGGTGATCTGGAATTCCGACTTCATTTTTGCAAAAACATTTTGTGGACGTCCGTTAAGAACTTAGCTATGGAGCCAGTTGGCCCTGACGGCCAAAACGTCCCATTTTCAATGTCAAACGATCCCCGGAGCAGGTAAAACCCCTCATTTTGTCAATTTTAGTGTGCTATAGTCAATGGATTTTTTGGTGATTTGGAATTTTGAGTTCATTTTTGCCAAAAATTTTCGTGGACATCCGTTAAGACATCAGCTATGGAGCCAATAGGCCTTCACGGCCAAAACGTACCATTTACAAGGTCAAACGATCCCCGGAGCAGGTTAACCCCCCATTTTGCCGAATTTCATGTGCTATAGTCCATTGACTTTTTGGTGATCTAGATTTTCGAGATCATTTTTGTGGAAATTTTTCGTGGACGTCCGTTAAAACCTTAGCTATAGAGCCAATTAGCCACACGACCAAAATGTCCCATTTTCAAGGTCAAACGAACCCCGAAGCAGCTAAACCCCCCATTTTGCAAATTTTCGTGTGCTATAATCCATGAACTTTTTGGTGATCCGGAATTCCAACCTCATTTTTGTCCAAAATTTTTGTGGACGTCCGTTAAGACCTTAGCTATGGAGCCAGTTGGCCTTCACGGCCAAAACATCCCATTTTCAAGGTCTAACGAACCCCGGAGCAGGTAAACCCCTCTTTTTGCCAATTTTCGTGTGCTATAGTCCATTAACTTGTTGGTGATCTGGAATTCTGAGTTCATTTTAGCCTAAATCTTTTGTGGACATCCGTTAGGACCTTATTTATGGAGCCAGTTGGCCCTCATGGCCAAAATGTCCCATTTTCAATGTCAAACGAGCCCCAGAGCAGGTAAACCTTTGTTTTGTCGATTTTCGTGTGCTATAGTTCACCTTCTTTTTTGGTGATCTGGAATTCCAAACTCATTTTTGCCAAACTTTTCTGTGGACGTCTGTTAAAACCTTAGCTATGGAGCTTGTTGGCCCTCATGGCTAAAATGTCCCATTGTCAAGGTCAAACGATCCCCGGAGCAGGTAAACCCCCCATTTTGCCAATGTAGTGTGCTATAGTCCATGGACTTTTTGGTGATCTAGATTCCGAACTCATTTTTGCCAAAATTTTTTGTGGACATTCATTAAGACTTTAGCTATGGAGCCAGTTGGCTTTCACGGCCAAAACGGCCCATTTTCGAGGTAAAACGACCCCCGGAGTATTTTCTTGTGCTATAGTTCACCATCATTTTTGGTGATCTGGAATTTTGACCTAATTTTAGCCAAAAATATTTATGGACGTCCGTTAAGACCTAAGTTATGGAGCCAGTTGTCCCGCACAGCCAAAATGTCCCATCTTCAAGGACAAACGATCCCCGGATAAGATAAACCCCCCATTTTTGCCGATTTTTGTGTGCCATAGTCCATAGACTTTCTAGTGATCTGGAAATCCGAGCTCATTTTTGCAGAATTTTTTTGTGGACGTCCATTAGGACCTTAACTATGGACCCACTTAGCCCTCACGGCCAAAATAGCCCATTTTTGAGTTCAAACAACCCCCGGGGTAGGTAAACCCCCCATTTTGCAAATTTTCATGAGCTATAGTTCACCATCTTTTTTGGTGATCTGGAAATTCCGACCTTATTTTTGCCAAAATAATTTGTGGACGTCCGTTATGACCTTAGTTATGGAGCCAGTTGGGCCTCGCGGCCAAAACGTCCCATTTTCAAGGGCAAACAATCCCCGGAGCAGGTAAACCCCACTTTTTGCCAATTTTCGTGTGCGCTATAGTCCATAGTCTTTTTGTTGATCTGGAATTTCGACCTCATTTTTGCTAAAAATTTTCATGGTCGTTCGTAAAGACCTTAGTTATGGAGCCAGTTGGCCCTCACGGCCAAAACGTCCCATTATCGAGGTCAAACGACCCCTGGAGAAGGTAAACCCCTCATTTTACCGATTTTCTTGTGTTATAGTTCACCATCTTTTTGGGTGATCTGGAATTCCGACATCATTTTTTCCAAAAATTTTCATAGACGTCCGTTAAGACCTTAGCTAGGTAGCAAGTTGTCCCTCACAGCCAAAATATCCCATTTTCAAGGTCAAATGACCCCCGGAGCAAGAAAACCCCCCATTTTGCCAATTTTCGTGTGCTACAGTCCATGGACTTTTTGGTGATCTGGATTCCGACCTCATTTTTGCCAATATTTTTCGTGGACGTCCGTTAATACCTTAGCTATGGAGCCAGTTGTCCCTCACGGCCAAAACTTCCCATTTTTAAGGTCAAACGATCCCAAGAGCAGGTAAACCCCCTTATTTTGCCGATTTTCGTGTGCTATAGTCCATGGACTTTTTGATGATCTGGAATTTCGACCTCATTTTTGCCAAAATCTTTCGTGGACGTCCGTTAAGACCTTAGCTATAAAGACAGTTGGGCCTCATGACTAAAACGTCCAATTTTCAAGATCAAACAAATCCCGGAGCAGGTAAAACCCCCATTTTGCCAATTTTCGTGTGCTATAGTACATGGAGTTTTTGATGATCTAGAATTCCGACCTCATTTTTGCCAAAATTTTTCGTGGACATTCGTTAATACATTAACTATGGGGCCAATTGGCCCTCACGGCCAAAACGTCCCATTTTCGAGGTTAAACGACCCCTGAGAAGGTAAACCCCCCAATTTACTGATTTTCTTGTGCTATAGTTCACCATTTTTTTGGTGATCTGGAATTCCAACCTCATTTTTTTCAAAATTTTTCTTGGACATCCGTTAAGACCTTAGCTATGTAGCAAGTTGGCCCTCACAGCCAAATCATCCCATTTTTAAGGTCAAATTAGCTCCGGAGCAGGTAAACACCCCATTTTTCCAATTTTCGTGTGTTATAATCCGTGGACTTTTTCGCGATCTGGATTCTGACCTCATTTTTACCAATATTTTTCGTGGACGTCCGTTAACACCTTAGCTATGGAGCCAGTTGTCCCTAACGGCCAAAACTTCCCATTTTTAATGTCAAACGATCCCAAGAGCAAGTAAACCCCCCCCCCCCATTTTGCCAATTTTCGTGTGCTATAGTCCATAGACTTTTTGATATTCAGGAATTCCGACCTCATTTTTGCCAAACTATTTCGTGGACGTCCGTTTAGACCTTAGCTATAAAGGTAGTTGGGCCTCATGGCCAAAACGTCGCATTTTCAAGATCAAACGAATCCCGGAGCAGGTAAAACCCCCATTTTGCCTATTTTCGTGTGCTATAGTCCGTGGAGTTTATGGTGATCTGGATTCCGACCTTATTTTTGCCAAAAAAATTTCGTGGACGTTCGTTAAGACATTAGCTATGGGGCCAGTTGGCCCTCACGGTCAAAACGTCCCATTTTTGAGGTCAAACGACCACCTAAGAAGGTAAACCCCCCAATTTACCGATTTTCTTGTGCTATAGTTCACCATCTTTTTTGGTGATCTGGATTTCGACCTCATTTTTTCCAAAATTTTCCGTGGACATCCTTTAAGACCTTAGCTATGTAGCCAGTTGGCCCTCACAGCCAAAACATCCCATTTTCAAGGTCAAATTATCTCCAGAGTAGGTAAACCCCCATTTTTCCAATTTTCGTGGGTTATAGTCCATGGACTTTTTGGTGATCTAGAATTTCGACCTCATTTTTGCCAAAAATTTTCGTGGACATCCGTTAAGACCTTAGCTATGGTGGCATTTGTCCCGCACGGCTAAAACGTCACATTTTCGAGGTCAAACAACCCCTAGAGCAGGTACACCCCCCATTTTACCGATTTTCATGTGCTATAGTTCACCATCTTTTATGGTGATCTGCCATTCCGACCTCATTTTTGCCAAATATTCACGTGGATGTCCGTTAAGACCTTAGCTATGGAGCCAGTTTTCCCTCACTGCCGAAATGTCCCATTTTCGAGGTCAAACGACCATCGGAGCAGGTAAACCCCCCATTTTACCTATTTTAATGTGTTATAGTTCACCATCTTTTTTGGTGATCTGGAATTTCGACCTTATTTTTGCCAAAATAATTTGTGGACGTCCGTTATGACCTTAGTTATGGAGCCAGTTGGGCCTCACGGCCAAAACGTCTCATTTTCAAGGTCAAACGATCACCGAAGCAGGTAAACCACGCATTTTGCCAATTTTCGTGTATGCTATAGTCCATGGACTTTTTGGTGATCTGGAATTCCGACCTCATTTTTGCTAAAATTTTTAATGGTCGTTCGTAAAGACCTTAGCTATGGAGCCAGTTGGCCCTCACGGCCAAAACGTCCCATTTTCGAGGTCAAACGACCCCAGGAGAAGGTAAACCCCTCATTTTACCGATTTTCTTGTGCTATAGTTCACCATCTTTTTGGGTGATCTGGAATTCCGACGTCATTTTTTCCAAAAATTTTCATAGACGTCTGTTAAGACCTTAGTTATGGATCAAGTTGTCCCTCACAGCCAAAACATCCCATTTTCAAGGTCAAATGACCCACGGAGCAAGAAAACCCCGCATTTAGCCAATTTTTGTGTGCTATAGTCCATGGACTTTTTGGTTATCTGGATTCCGACCTCATTTTTGCCAATATTTTTCGTGGACGTCCGTTAATACCTTAGCTATGGAACCAGTTGGCCCTCACGGCCAAAACTTCCCATTTTTAAGGTCAAACGATCCCAAGAGCAGGTAAACCCCCCCATTTTGCCGATTTTCGTGTGCTATAGTCCATGGACTTTTTGATGATCTGGAATTTCGACCTCATTTTTGCCAAAATCTTTCGTGGACGTCCATTAAGACCTTAGCTATAAAGATAGTTGGGCCTCATGGCCAAAACGTCCCATTTTAAAGATCAAACGATCCCCGGAGCAGTTAAAACCCCCATTTTGCCGATTTTTGTGTGCTATAGTCCATGGACTTTTTGGTAATCTGGAATTTCGACCTCATTTTAGCCAAAAATTTTCGTGGACGTTTGTTAAGACATTAGCTATGGGGCCAGCTGGCCCTCACGGCCAATACGTCCCATTTCCGATGTCAAACGACCCCCTGAGAAAGTAAACCCCCCAATTTACCGATTTTCTTGTGCTATAGTTCACCATCTGTTTTGGTGATCTGGAATTCCGACCTCATTTTTTCCAAAATTTTTCGTGGACATCCGTTAAGACATTAGCTATGTAGCCAGTTGGCCCTCACAACCAGAACATCCCATTTTCAAGCTCAAATTAGCTTCGGAGCAGGTAAACCCCCTATTTTTCCAATTTTCGTGTGTTATATTCCATGGACCTTTTGGTGATCTTGAATTCAGACCTCATTTTTGCCAAAAAGTTTTGTGGACGCCCGATAAGACCTTAGCTATGGTGGCATTTCTCCCTCACGGCCAAAACATCCCATTTTCGAGGTTAAACAACCCCCGGAGCAGGTAAACCCCCCATTTTACCGATTTTCATGTGCTATAGTTCACCATCTTTTTTGTGATCTGCAATTCCGACCTCATTTTTGCCAAAAATTTTCGTGGATGTCCGTTAAGACCTTAGATATGGATCCAGTTGTTCCTCACTGCCGAAAAGGCCTATTTTCGAGGTCAAACGACCCCCGGAGCAGGTAAACCCCCCATTTTACCGATTTTCATGTGCTATAGTTCACCATCTTTTTTGATGATCTGGAATTTCGACTTAATTTTTGCCAAATTTTTTTCTGGGAATCTATTAAGACCTTATCTATGCAGCAAGTTAGCCCTCACGGCCAAAACATCTCATTTTGAATGTTAAACGATCCCTAGAGTAGGTGAACCCCCCATTTTGCCGATTTTCGTGTGCTATATTCTATCGACTTTTTGGTGATCTAGAATTTCGACCTCATTTTTGCTAAAATTTTCGTGGACGTCCGTTAAGACCTTTGATATGGAGCAAGTTATCCCTCACGGCCAAAACGTCCCATTTTGAATGTCAAACGAGCCCCAGAGTAGGTAAACCCCCCATTTTACCCATGTTCGTGTGCTATAGTCTATAGACTCTTTGGTGATCTTGAATTTCGACCTCATTTTTGCCAAAATTTTTTGTGGATGTCTGTTAAGACCTTCTCTATGGAGACAGTTGGCCCTTACAGACAAAACGTCCCATTTTCAAGGTCAAACGATCCCCAGAGCAGGTAAACCCCCATTTTCCCAATTTTCGTGTACTATAGTTCACCATCTTTTGTGGTGATCTGGCATTCCAAATTCATTTTTGCCAAACTTTTTTATGGACGTCTGTTAAGACCTTAGCTATGGAGCCTATTGGCCCTCACGGCTAAAACATCCCATTTTCATGGTCAAACGATCCTCGGAGCAGGTAAACCCCCCATTGGTGATCTGGAATTTCGACCTCATTGTTGCCAAATTTTTTTGTTGATGTTCGTTAAGAGCTTCGCTATGGAGACAGTTGGCCCTTACAGACAAGACCACCCATTTCAGAGGTTAAACGGCCGCATAAGAAGGTAAACTCCCCATTTTACCAATTTTCATGTGCTATAGTTCACCATCTTTTTTGGTGATCTGCAATTCTGACCTAATTTTTGCAAAAAAATTTTATGGACGTCCGTTAAGACCTTAGCTGTAGTGTCAGTTAGCCCTCACGACCAAAACATCCCATTTTGAAGGTCAAACGATGCCCAGAGCAGGTAAGCCCCCCATTTTGCCGATTTTCATGTGCTATAGTTCACCATCATTTTTGGTGATCTGGAATTCTCACTTCATTTTTACCAAAATGTTTCATGGACGTCCATTAAGACATTCGCTATGGATCCATTTAGCCCTCAAGGCCAAAACATCCCATTTTTGAGTTCAAACGACCCCCGGAGTAGGTAAACCCCCCATTTTACCGATTTACATGTGCTATAGTTCATCATCTTTTTTGGTGATCTGGAATTTCGACTTAATTTTTGCAAAAACATTTTGTGGACGTCCGTTAAGAACTTAGCTATGGAGCCAGTTGGCCCTCACGACCAAAACATCCCATTTTCAAGGTCAAACGATCCCGGAGCAGGTAAAACCCCTCATTTTGCCAATTTTAGTGTGCAATAGTCAATGGATTTTTTGGTGATTAGGAATTTCGAGTTCATTTTTGCCAAAAATTTTCGTGGACGTCCGTTAAGACATCAGCTATGAAGCCAATAGGCCTTCACGGCCAAAACGTACCATTTACAAGGTCAAACGATCCCCGGAGCAGGTTATCCCCCCATTTTGCCGAATTTCATGTGCTATAGTCCATTGACTTTTTGGTGATCTGGATTTTCGAGATCATTTTTGCAGAAATTTTTTGTGGACGTCTGATAAGACCTTTGCTATGGAGCCAGTTAGCCACACGACCAAAACGTCCCATTTTCAAGGTCAAACGAACACCGGAGCAGCTAAACCCCCCATTTTGCAAATTTTCGTGTGATATAATCAATGGACTTTTTGGTGATCCGGAATTCCAACCTCATTTTTGTCCAAAATTTTTGTGGACGTCCGTTAAGACCTTTACTATAGAGCCAGTTGGCCTTCATGGCCAAAACTTCCCATTTTCAAGTCGTCTAACGAACCCCGGAGCAGGTAAACCCCTCTTTTAGCCAATTTTCGTGTGCTATAGTCCACGAACTTGTTGGTTATCAAGAATTCTGAGTTCATTTTTTCCGAAATCTTTTGTGGACATCCGTTAAGACCTTATTTATGGAGCCAGTTGGCCCTCATGGCCAAAACGTCCCATTTTCAAGATTAAACGATCCCCAGAGCTGGTAAACCCCCATTTTGCCGATTTTCGTGTGCTATAGTTCACCATCTCTTTTGGTGATCTGGAATTCCAAACTCATTTTTGCCAAACTTTTTTGTGGATGTTTGTTAAGACCTTAGCTATCGAGCCTGTTGGCCCTTACGGCTAAAACGTCCCATTTCAAGATCAAACGAACCCCGGAGCAGGTAAACCCCCCATTTTGCCAATGTAGTGTGCTATAGTCAATGGACTTTTTGGTGATCTAGATTCCGACTTCATTGTTTTATTTGGAAAATATATTTTGACTGGTTTAAGAGTCGCCACTTAATTTTTTAAAAAAAATCAAGAAAACTATTGTTTTCAAAAGACTAAAACAGTAAATCTATTGAAAACTATTAAGGGGGCTCGGGGGTTCATATTAGTGTTCTAGGAAGGGTTTGAAAGCACCTAGAACACCCGCTAATGCGGTTATCCGACGAATAGTTATTTGGCTAAAATAATTTTAACTTAGTTTAACTTGCAAAATTGAACTATTTTATAGTTAGGACCATTTTTAAGGGAGGAAAAGAAAATATTGAAATATTATCTAAGCGAAATATTTTGTGAAAATACTTATTATTTATTTATTAAGTCGAAGAGATGAATAATTTGATTAAGTAATTAATTCAAAATGAGTGTCTTTTGGGGATTTGAAGTTTCGAGACCTTAATATTAATTTTTAACAAATAAGCACATAATAGCAGTTAAATAAATAGGGAAAAGAGAATTTGGGCCCAAGTCTGGATCTGTTCGCCTGGGCCAGCACTTGGGCCTATTTTCATTTTTTGGGCCTTCGGCCCAATTTTTTGCCCATTCTTTGCACCTGTCCTAGACTAACAAGGAAAATTTATTATTTCCTTTGGGCCTCAGGCCCAATTTTCCCACCTGTCCTAAATTCTAACAAGAATACTAATAGATAAAATGATGAGGGCTTAGGCCCAAAATAACAAAATACAAAAATGAAAGGTGGGCCTTTGACCCAATCTTTCCAAATTATTGATCTGTTGCTTCTTTCAACCTCGGGACCTGCACGTCGATTTATTTTATGGTTGGCTGACTCGGTAAAAGGAATTTGAGTGTTTATGGCTCCCTCGAAATGCAACAGGAATGTGATTGGAGTCCATGGAGAACTCGGGCAAATTCACATGCGATAAAAAAGGGGAAAAAAGGATTAATACTAAAAATAGCAACCAAAGTAGGGTGTGTTAAAATGAATTATTACAATGACCTTGACAAACATAGACAATTGGCCATAACTACCGAAAAGGAAGAATGAAAATGGACTTGCTAGACATGGTTGAGACCAAAGCATACAAGTGTAGACAAATATATTAGTCTAGGCCACTATTTTAACAGAGAGATATTCATAAAATAAAAAGATTAACATGACTAAAATCCTCTTCACATAGATAGGATTTGACCGATCAAAACAACCCAGCAGACAAAATTGACCAGGAAAGACTTATACATACATATCACTTATGGTACTAATCAGACACCAATGTGCATTTAAACTATAAAAAAAAAAATGCTTCAAAAATGAAAGATCTAGTATCTGAGACAATCAAAGATTGCATATTGTGAAACCAACTAATACTTTTTAACAAACCCTAAAATGACGAATTGGATTTTTGCTAATTAATATGTTGTACTAGTGATTGGACTTAAAACCGTGCTAAGGAAGAAGATGTAATCACACTTGGGTCAATATTGTTCATAAAAAAAAGCATGAAAGAAATAACTAACCGATCATAGTACCCAATTTATTTGAAGATCAAATCAGCCTCCGACACTCTTAATTGCGAACATGAGGAGCTTAAACAAAAGACGAGCAGCAAAACAGCATACGGAATATAGCACTATTGAACGGGAACAATCAATCTTGAAAGAACAATAAAGCTAAATAACGAGTGACATTCAAGGTACAGACATTCTTAATTCCAGAACGAGGGCGAGGGGGGCTATTTTAACATCAAAGTTGACCTTAACCTAAGAAAGAGAAGTGGAATAAAGTCTTGAGAGTTGAAGAAATCGACTTAGGAGCAAAGATATCTAAGAAGGGCGCTAAACAAACTGATTGAACATTTAAGACTCACTCAAGCTTTAAAAAAAAAAACAATACTTTGAAAATCGAGCTAAAGGAGAGGGGAAAAACAAGCAGCCACGGAGAGGGGGTGATCAAACATAGCTATCATTGGCATTCATACTTACACGCAACATAAGCATGAGCATTATTTCGATGAAAATAGAAACAGAGCAGTGTCATGGTGATTAACCAGTGAACAAGACGGCAAACAGAGAAGCAATTTCAAAACACACACTAAATTATTTTTAGAAGCGAAACCCATCCTACAAGACTTAGAGAAATAAGATGAAAAGTAAAGACAACACCTAGCTTTAAAACACCTCATATAGGCATCTCGACGTCCACACAGAACACAACTCAAGGCAGTATATATTGGGGACTAAAAGAATAAGAGAGTTAGGAGTGGTTTACCTTTTGATGGGCAGCGACTGAGACACAAACGAGCAACAGAGCCGCCTTCCGCCACAAAAGCTCGAATACAAACGATGAGCAGGGAATCCAGACGGGATCTCAGACTCACAAACGCTGGAAAACGACAACAAATGGGAGAGAAGAAAGACACTCGGAACCTCTCGTAATCCTCTTTTCTTTTCTTAAATGTATTGTGTCTATCTTCTGTAACTATATTTTTATTTTATTTTTATAAAGCTTTTCTCTGGGTCCTCCTTTAAAAATTTCCAACCTCCTCTCTTCTTCCTGATGTATTTTCGTATTGGATTTCTTAACTATTTGCTTAAGCTGTTCTATATGCTTTTGTCAAAAAAATAAAAATAAAAATAAATTACCAACTCCCAGATCCCCTCAATAGTGAACAAAAAGGAATACATATAGGGGGGAAATTAGGGTTCGGAGAAAAAAATGGGGGAAAGAGGACGAATTCCAAATTCAAAAATGAATTCCTTCCCCAATTCAACCAAACACCTTTTCTTCTAAGATTTTGCCCCATTCCGAAAGAGGAAAGGGGAAATGGACGTGCTCGATCGATCGATCGTCCTTGAGCGTTGGTGTGGCTCGATCTCTTGGCTGCAAGGACAAGTATCGCAGGTGAACGTTGCTGCTGGAACAGTGCCTTTTGCTGTAACATTGGCTGCTGCTGGTTGTCCTTTTGAGCAGCTAAAAACGTCTGGGAGTTGTACGCACTGGTCTCTTGTTGAAGAGGAGTATTGGGCCGGGTATGGGTTGAAAAAGTGGGCTGGGTTGTTTGAGGCAATAAGGGCTGCTGGAAACAAGTGGAAAGGCCCAAATTCTTGGTCCTTTTAAATGGGTTAGGGTGAGTTAAAGATGGGTTAGATCTTGGAGTTTAAGAAATAGCCGAATTGAGTTAAATTAACAAATTCGGCTAAATCCTAAGTGAGGTGGATTAAAATTAATTAATTAACGAGCTTCTAAATTTTAACGAAATAGAATAATTAATTTAATTGCAAACCAATGATTTAAAATTATAACCATAACTTGAACTAAACTAATTTTGTAAAATACTTACTAAAATTAAACTCTTTTCGAGATGATTTTCGAACATTCATAAAATATACTAATTAGACACATAATTATATAATAATTAACTTAATTATAAACTAACTAATTAACTCAAAATTGTAAACTATTAGATAACTAAACAAACTAACCAAATATCTAATTAAACAAAATCTTTTTGAGACGATTTTCCAATATTTATAAAATACACTAATTATATACATAATTGTATAAAAGACATATTATTATTTAAAAATTATAACAAGTGACAAACTATTTGAAACAACTTGCGAATTATTCTATTATATTATTTTTTTTTTTCGAAATTTCTAAAATTAATTACTTTAAATCATTTGAAAATTAAGAAGCTCGAGATTAATTATTATTGGGGAGGGTCAAAATTGGGTGTCAACAACTCATTTTTGCCAAAATTTCTCGGGGACGTTCGTTAAGACCTTAGCTATGGAGCCAGTTGGCCTTCACGGCCAAAACGGCCCATTTTAGAGGTAAAACAACCCCCGAAGAAGGTAAACCCCCCATTTGACCAATTTTCTTGTGCTATAGTTCACCATCTTTTTTGGTGATCTGGAATTTTGACCTAATTTTAACCAAAAATATTTATGGACGTCCGTTAAGACCTTAGTTATGGAGCCAGTTGTCCCGCACAGCCAAAATGTCCCATTTTCAATGACAAACGATCCCCGGATCAGATAAACCCCCCATTTTGCCGATTTTCGTGTGCTATAGTCTAAGGACTTTCTAGTGATCTGGAATTCCGAGCTAATTTTTGCAGAATTTTTTTGTGGACGTCCATTAGGACCTTAGATATGGAGCCAGTTAGCCCTCACGGCCAAAACAGCCCATTTTTGAGTTCAAACAACCCCCGGAGTAGGTAAACCCCCATTTTGCAAATTTTCATATGCAATAGTTCACCATCTTTTTTGGTGCTCTGGAATTTCGACCTTATTTTTGCCAAAATAATTTGTGGACGTCCGTTATGACCTTAGTTATGGAGCCAGTTGGGCCTCACGGTTAAAACGTCTCATTTTTAACGTCAAACGATCCCCAGAGCAGGTAAACCCCACATTTTGCCAATTTTCGTGTGCGATATAGTCCATGGACTTTTTGATGATCTGGAATTTCGACCTCATTTTTGCTAAAAATTTTCATGGTCGTTCGTAAAGACCTTAGTTATGGAGCCAGTTGTCCCTCACTGCCAAAACGTCCCATTTTCGAGGTCAAACAACCCCTGGAGAAGGTAAACCTCTCATTTTACCGATTTTCTTGTGCTATAGTTCACCATCTTTTTGGGTGATCTGGATTTCCGACGTCATTTTTTCCAAAATTTTTCATACACGTCCGTTAAGACCTTAGCTATGGAGCAAGTTGTCCCTCACAGCAAAAACATCCCATTTTCAAGGTCAAATGACCCTCGGAGCAAGAAAACCCACAATTTTGCCAATTTTCGTGTGCTATAGTCCATGGACTTTTTGGTGATCTAGATTCCGACCTCATTTTTGCCAGTATTTTTTGTGGACTTCCGTTAATACCTTAGCTATGGAGCCAGTTGACCCTCACGGCCAAAACTTCCCATTTTTTAGGTCAAACGATCCCAAGATCAGGTAAACCCCCCTCATTTTGTCGATTTTCGTGTGCTATAGTCCATGGACTTTTTGATGATCTGGAATTCCGACCTCATTTTAGCTAAAATCTTTTGTTGACGTTCGTTAACACGTTAGTTATAAAGACAGTTGGGCTTCATGGCCAAAACGTCCCATTTTCAAGATCAAACAATCACCGGAGCAGGTAAAACCCCCATTTTGCCAATTTTCGTGTGTTATAGTCCATGGACTTTTTGGTGATCTGGAATTCCGACCTCATTTTTGCCAAAAATTTTTGTGAACGTTCGTTAAGACATTAGTTGTGGGGACAATTGGCCCTCACGGCCAAAACGTCCCATTTTCGAGGTCAAATGACCCCCTGAGAAGGTAAACCCCCCAATTTACCGATTATTTTGTGCTACAGTTCACCATCTTTTTTGGTGATCTGGAATTCCGACCTCATTTTATCCAAAAAATTTCGTGGACATCCGTTAAGACCTTAGCTATATAGCCAGTTGTCCCTCACAGCCAAAATGTACCATTTTCAAGGTCAAATTAGCTCCGGAGCTGGTAAACCCCCCATTTTTCCAATTTTCGTGTGTTATAGTCCATGGACTTTTTGGTGATCTGGAATTCCGACCTCATTTTAGCCAAAAATTTCCGTGGCTGTCCATTAAGACCTTAGCTATGGTGGCATTTGTCCCTCACGGCCAAAACGTCCTATTTTCAAGGTCAAACAACCTCCGGAGCAGGTAAACCCCCCATTTTACCGATTTTCATGTGCTATAGTTCACCATCTATTTTGGTGATCTGCAATTTAGACCTCATTTTTGCCAAAAATTTTCGTGGATGTCCGTTAAGACCTTAGTTGTGGAGCCAGTTGTCCCTCACTGCCGAAAAGGCCCATTTTCGAGGTCAAGCGACCCCCGGAGCAGGTAAACCCCCCATTTTACCGATTTTCATGTGCTATAGTTCACCATCTATTTTGGTGATCAAGAAACCTACCTCATTTTTGCCAAAAATTTTCATGGACGTCCTTTAAGACCTTAGTTATGGAGCCAGTTGGCCCTCATGGCCAAAACATCCAATTTTTGAGGTCAAACGACCCTCGTAGAAGGTAAACCCCCCATTTTACTGATTTTCTTGTGTTATAGTTCACCATCTTTTTTGGTTATCTGGAATTCCGACCTCATTTTTGCCAAAAAAAATTATGGACGTTCGTTAAGACTTTAGATATAGAGCCAGTTGGCCCTCACACCAAAAAGTCCCATTTTCAAGGTCAAATGATCCCCGGAGCAGGTAAACCCCCCATTTTGCCAATTTTCGTGTGCTATAGTCCATGGACTTTTTGGTTATCTGAAATTCCGACCTCATTCTTGCCAAAAATTTTTGTGGACATCCGTTAAGACCTTAGCTATGGAGCCAGTTGGCCCTCACAGCTAAAACGTCCCATTTTCAAGGTCAAATGAGCCCCGGAGCAGGTAAACCCCCAATTTTTGCCAATTTTCGTGTGCTATAGTCCATGGACTTTTTGGTCATCTGAAATTCCAACCTTATTTTTGCCAAAATTTTTCGTGGACGTCCTTTAAGACCTTAGCTATGGAGCCAGTTGGCCCTCACGGCTAAAAAGGCCCATTTTTTATGTTAAACGACCCGCGGAGCAGGTAAACCCCCCCTCCATTTTACCAATTTTCATGTGCTATAGTTCACCATCTTTTCTGGTGATCTAGAATTCCGACCTTATTTTTGTCAAAAATTTTCGTGTACGTCCGTTAAGACCTTAGCTATGGAGCCAGTTGGCCCTCACGGCCAAAACAACCCATTTCAAGGTCAAATGACCCCCAGAGCAGGTAAACCTCCCATTTTGCCTATTTTCGTGTGCTATAGTCCATGGACTTTTTGGTGAACTGGAATTCCGAGCTAATTTTTGCTAAAATCTTTCGTGGACGTCCGTTAAGACTAAGCTTAGCTATGGAGACAGTTGTGCCTCATGGCCAAAACATCCCATTTTCAAGGTCAAACGATCCCAGGAGCAGGTAAACCCCCCATTTTGCCAATTTTCGTGTGCTATAATCCATAGACTTTTTGGTGATCTGGAATTCGACCTCATTTTTGTCAAAATTTTTCGTGGACGTTCATTAAGACATTAGCTATGGAGCTAGTTGGCCCTCACGGCCAAAACGTCGCATTTTCGAGGTCAAACGACCCCCGGAGAAGGTAAACCCCCCAATTTAGCGATTTTCTTGTGCTATAGTTCACCATCTTTTTTTGTGATCTAAAATTCCGACATCATTTTTTCCAAATTATTTTGTGGACATCTGTTAATACCTTAGCTATGTAGCCAATTGGCCCTCATAGCAAAAACGTCCGATTTTCAAGGACAAATTAAACCCGGAGAAGGTAAACCTCCCATTTTGCTAATTTTCGTGTGCTATTGTCCATGGACTTTTTGGCGATCTGGAATTCCGACCTCATTTTTGCCAAAATTTTTTGTGGACGTCTGTTAAGACCTTAGCTATGGAGGCAGTTGTCCCTCATGGCCAAAACGTCCCATTTTCGAGGTCAAACAACCCCCGGAGCAGGTAAACCCCCCATTTTATTGATTTTCATGTGCTATAGTTCAACATCTTTTTTGGTGATCTGCAATTCCGACCTCATTTTTACCAAAAATTCTCATTGACGTCCGTTCAGACATCAACTATGGAGCCAATTGTCCCTTACTGCCAAAAAGTCCCATTTTCAAGGTCAAACGACCCCCAAAGCAGGTAAACCCCTATTTTACAAATTTTCATGTGCTATAGTTCACCATCTTTTTTGGTGATCAAGAATTCGACCTCATTTTTGCCAAATTTTTTCATGGACGTCCGTTAAGACCTTAGATATGAATCTAGTTGGCCCTCATGGCCAAAACGTCCAAATATTTAGGTCAAACGACCCCCGGATAAGGTAAACCCCACATTTTACCAATTTTCTTGTGCTATAGTTCACCATCTTTTTTGGTTATCAGGAATTTCGACCTTATTTTTCCAAAAAAATTTTGTGGACGTCCGTTGAGACCTTAGCTATGGAGCCAATTTTCCCTCACAGCCAAAACGTCCCATCTTCAAGGTCAAATGATCCCCGGAGCAGGTAAATCCCCCATTTTGCCAATTTTTGTGTGCTATAGTCCATTGACTTTTTGGTTATTTGGATTTCCGACCTCATTTTTGCCAAAACTTTTTGTGGACGTCCGTTAAGACCTTAGCTATGGAGCCAGTTGGCCCTCACGGCTAAAAAGGCCCATTTTTTAGGTCAAACGACCCCCGGAGCAGGTAAACCGCCC
>JAJOOD010006825.1:0-21696 GCA_029582525.1 Solanum tacnaense
CCTTGTATAGGTTTTGATAGAAGTTCTGAATGTTCTCTTTTATCACTGCAGGATCAGTAATTGTTTCACCCTCCACTTCTAGAGAGTCAATAGCATTGCACCTCTTGTGTGCTGTGGCAATCCTGTGGAAATATTTAGTGTTCTTATCTCCACTTTTTAACCATTGAACTCTAGACCTTTGCCTCCAAGCTATCTCCTCATTTCTAGCCAGCTTCTCAAAGTCCAAAAATAATTGGACTTTTTGCGCCAGTTCGTCCTCAGTGAGCAGCCTCTGATCTTGAGTGTTCTCTAGCATTGAGATTTCATTCAAGATTTCCTCCTTTTTCCTCCAACTGACATTACTTTCCCTATTCCACTCCTTCAGTTTGTCTTTTAAAAGCTTCAGTTTAGTGGCTAAAATGAAAGCAGGGGTGCCACTGACCTGAAAAGAAGCCCACCAAACTCGCACCTTATCTTTAAAACCCTCCACACCTAACCACCACTGCTCAAATTTGAAATAGGACTTCTTAATTTTCCAATCCCCACAAACAAGCATGATAGGTCTATGATCAGATCCAACATTGGGAAGAAGATTTTGTTTGATCTGAAGGAAAAGCTCCTCCCATTGGGAACAAAACAAAAATCTATCAATTCTAGAAGCACTCATATGACTTTCTCCCCTTCTCCAAGTGTAAGATCCTCCAAATAAAGGAGGGTCAAACAATTCCATCTCATTAATCCATTTCGAAAATTCAGCCATTGCACCTGTGATTCTATGTCCATTTGTCCTCTCAGTTGGGTATCTAGAAACATTAAAATCCCCACATACGACCCAAGGCCCATCACACTGACTTCTAATAGCAGATAATTCCAGCCAAAGATTCCTCCTTTCGATTCTTCCACACTCAGTGTAAACCGCACTCAGGTACAAGGTGAGGTCTTGGTTAATGCCGACAAATTTACATGTAATCATTTGGTCACCACTGTCAACCAATTCACCCAACCAATTCCTTTTATCCCATAACACTGCTATCCCCCCACAACTTCCTATAGCCTCCATATGTATCTCCCCCATCCATCTGTTAAAGCAAAGTTGTTCAACCTCCATGAGGCTATATTTCACTAATTGAGTTGCTCCTTTTTGCCATCAAAACATCTCCTATTCCTCTAAATCCAGTTTGTCCATGCTATGCATGACGGAATGGTCAACCAGATATTCTTCTGAAATTTCCCTGCCACACAAACAGACTTCCAGCATCCTAACAGACTTCTGAAATTTTCAGGAATAGCGCATTGCACACCGAAAATTCCCATAAACAAGGTCCAAATCTGCCAGGTGTAATTATAGTGCAGAAAAAGAAGATTAACAGATTCACAAGAGTGTTCACATTGATAGAATCTGCTACAAAGTTTAGAGCCTCTTTTCCTCAAATTCTCCTGTGAAAAACATGCATCACAGACGGATTTCTCGATTATCAAAAAAAAACATGCATCATGAACCACCACACAATCAAAACAAGCCTTTTTAGTTGGTGCAGAGCTCTTCCAAATCAACCTCCAAGGCCACATAGATCCCAATTCAGTGTCTTGCTAAAGGAGTTCTCTATAATAAGAGTTGACAGAAAAGCTCCTTCCTAACTAGGATTCCAACGCAATACATCTTCCCTCCCTGATTTATCTTTACTGAATACATTTTTGCAAAAATAGGTCCCACTTTATGCATTTTGAATAATTGAAATTCCTCCTGAACTGAAAATTCCAGCCATCTTCATTAAAGACATCAGTCATTAGCACATCTGTGTTATTCGCTGTACTGTAAAGGCAAGGAAATCGCTCTTTCAGCAGTTCGGTACCATTTTATTGCCCTTCCACAGTCTAACTTTCTTCCCATTACCAACTACAATGCTGACATTCTTGATGAATTCTCCTCAGAAACTATCTGTTTTCACACAGCTACTCTGTAAGGTGTATTCACAGCCTTAGGAGCCCAAATCCCTTCCACCACAGATTTCCAAGGGGATACCTTTCCAGCGTTGAGTCTCCACACCATTTTCATGGCAAACTTCGGTTATGAACTTTTAAATTCCTAACTCCTAAGCCCCCCTCTTCCTTGTGTCTAACTATTGTATTCCACTTAACCAAATGAAACTTCTTGTTCTAAGCACTATCCTCCCACAGAAATATTTCCTTATCTTGTCAATCTTCTTCTCTATACTGGCAGGAATAGTAGCAAGGACATCAGGTATGTTGGAATACCATTTAACACGCTATTAACTGGAATTAGCCTTCCTCCAAAAGAATGCTATTGTTGCTTCTGAGGAGTAAAGCATCTCCCAGTATAATAGGAATCTTCATGGGAAAAGGCATCTGGAGTGTTGCTCAAGGAGCAAAAGAATAAAATAGAATAAAAGTTCTGACTGTGATTATTAGGTTCCTATTGCTTACTATTAAAGAAGGGAAGGACAATGGTTAAGAAAAACTCTCTGAAGACAATAAACAGAAATCTGTATTTGGAAGATAAAAAGGTAATGAATAGTCTCTAAAAAGCAAACAGATGGTGTGTGGGATTTGCGGTAAGGATAATGGACCTTCAAGGGCATGCACAAACATAGTTGAGTGACTTATTTATGAAGAGTCCTGACGTCCAAGTGGCTTTTCTCATACTCAGCAATCTCGGTAGAGTTCGGCATGTTCTGGAGACAGCTATAGATGAAAACCCAAAGATCTATTTTTGGTATTCCTACCATTCCTTATAAAATCAATAAAACTAACTAAGCTATTAAATAACTAGCATAAAACTACTCAGATCTCTAACTCTAAGCAGAAATACACATTTTATGTTGATCTAACACCTAGACTTAAAGGCAAGTTCTATAGAGTGGTCGTTAGACCAGCTATGTTGTATGGTGCGGAGTGTTGGCCAGTCAAGAACTCTCACATTCAGAAGATGAAAGTGGCGGAGATGAGGATGTTGTGATGGATGTTTGGATATACCAGGAGAGATAGAATTAAAAAATGAGGATATCCGAGATGAGGTAGGGTGACTTCAGTGGAGGACAAGATGCGGGAAGCGAGATTGAGATGGTTTGGGCAAGTGATAAAGAGAGACACGGATGCCCCAGTATGGAGGTGTAAGAGATTGGTTATGGATGGATTCAGGAGAGGTAGAGGTAGACCAAAGAAAAATTAAGGAGAAGTGATTACACAGGACATGGCACAGTTGCAGTTTACCGAGGACGTGACCTTAGATAAGAAGGTGTGAGGACATGAATTAAGGTAGAAGGTTAGTATGTAGGAGTGTGTCCCTACTAGTAGGTAGGAGTGTTTTGTCTTGTGCCCTTACTAGTTACTAGTAATCGTAGGATTACTCTTATAGTTTCTTGTTCATCGATTTCCGTGACTATTTATTATTTCGTGTAGACTGTTTGTAGTATTATTTTGTTATAGTACTACTAGGTTAGTAATTGTTGTTTTTGTCACTATATAATGTATTTTGTACTTCCATTATGTCTTTTCCTACACTGTCTTTGATTGAGTCGGGGTCTATTGGAAACAACCTCTCTATATCACCTCTGAGGTAGAGTAAGGTCTGCATACACACTACCTTCTCCAGACCCAATTGTGTGAGACTACATTGGGTATGTTGTTGTTGTTGTTGTTGTTGTTGTAAGGTATGAAGAAGTGCGTTATGAAAGCCTATATTACTTCCATTTAGCCAACAGAATGTTATTTCTTGAAGAACTTCCAGATTACATTATGTTTTATAGTAGCTTCACTTCTAAGCAAGACTGGCATCTAATCTAGTCCCACAAAATAGAAGCAACGAACAAACTGTTCTTTCAACCATCTGATAATGCAGTTATAGGTCAATATGCAATTGCCTATGGGAGCTGGAAAAATATAGCAGCCAATTTTTCCAAATAGAAAAAGAACACAACAAACTTGTTAAAGAAAGAAATCTGACCAAAAAAAAGGATAAAGAAAGAAATAGCAAATGCTTCAGATCAAGTTCCAGAGATTAGTAATCCAGCAGTTACCTTTTTATCAAATTCCAAGGCCGAGATACCCTCTCTGAAAACAAAAGACATGAAATCAAGAGAGGACTCATCGACAAGACAAAACTCGGACACCAGTAATAATTCAGTTGCTTCCAATCAACAACCAAATAAATTGAAACAAATTAAAAGACCCCAGTACCCGCCTAACGGATTTTGACTATAATTAGCACCATCAACTCCACCAAGAAACCAGTTCACCTGAAATGAACCTCACATAAGAATAAATGAGGAGGAACAAATTATAGATATATTACCAACAAAAAAAAACCTCACACGTCTAAATTGCAACTGTGATGCAAAGTTTCCCTTCAAAATCAAGGAAAATGGTGTAAAACATAAACCTAATCAAAACTAACAAAATTTAGTTCCTACAAGAGAAAATGATGTTACATTTCTCAATTGGAAACAGAAAGGCATAGATTAGTAGTACATGTGTTTGACAAGGCGCTTCATGGATGTGATAAGTATGAGGTAATACCATAACCTTCAAATTCAAATATAAAAGAAAGGAAATTACAACACAATTGAGCAACCAAAGTGAAAATTGAAAATGAAAATGTACATAAACGCATAATTTTTACCTCTGAATAAGATTGCATGAGTAACCCAGAAACATCATGCTGGTACTTTCGATCAAATTTTCCGTTCAATTCGAGTAGACTTCTCTTCCATTGTGACCTAAAATCAAGTAAATTATACCTTTTTGTATTCACCAATGTAAAGAGTAAGAGAAAAATGGTTACCTCTTAGTGGGTTTAGGGTTTATGGGAGAGGGATCCAAATATTTCTCCATGCCCTGTACTGTATCCCTAATATTGTTCAGTTTAGAAGAGATGATGATATGCAATAGTTTCAAAATAGAGAGGATTTTCCCGCCAAGGAAATTTATTTTGTGTCCTCATTTCTTCCCCGGCTGTGAAGGGAGTTGTTTTTAGTCTAATTTTGGTTAGGTGACTAGTGGGTAGGGTTCAGGGGGGGACCCACGTGTTGTCCAGGGGTTCACCCGAAGCCCCTCGATAAAAAATTACATTGTATATATAAGGTGAATTTTCTGGATTTATGTGGATATATATATTTTGAACCTCTTGAATGACAAGGTGAAGGAGATAGCCCAGCGGTAGCTCCATTCAATATTAAGCCTGACGTTCAGGGATTGAATCCCTGGGTTAGCATTCTTTTTTTAGTTTTGTACTTTCAATTTTTTTGTTTTTTTTTTTTAGTTCCAGTTCCGATTTTCATTTTTTTTTTTTTTTAATAAAAGGTTCTAAAATGTGGTGTTAAACCCAAAAAATTCAAGGGTCCCATACTCCCATTCCTAAAAGCTAATAACTTTTTCACTTTCCAAATCCCTAAATCACTTTCTTGTTCTTCCCCAACACTCAAAACTCAAATATTAAAATCATCTCTCATAATATTCTATTGTTGATTTGACATATTTTAAAGGGCTAACTTTTTGTTTCACTGTAATCACTTATGTTAGTTTCGGATTTCTTGTAACGAAACTATTTTTTTGTACCTATAAACTATATACTACTACTTCCTTGAATTTTTTTTTGTTGGCTTATTTACACGTTTATACTTTTATTTTTCAAACCCCCTGAACGAAAATCCTGGGTCTGCCACTGGTAGGGTTGTTTATCCGTCGGTTCAGTTCGATTTTGAAATTTATTGATTTAACTAATTGATTATTGGTTTGTAGACATGCTAAATCGTTAAGAACCATTAAGATATTGGCTTATCGATTACTAATCGTTATCGATTACCGTTAAGATTTGACACAAAAAATAAATGATCTTAGAAACATGGTGACAAACCAAATAAATCATGCACATAAGTTGATAAATTGTATATTACTAAAAAAACAACACTAATACATTGTAGAATAATCGAAGTTTGATACTGCCAGAAATAAAAATATGAAACTTAATCCTAATTCAAGGACTTTTATATACCAAAATGGTATAAATAAATTTATTAATTTACTATCGGGCTATCGGTTAACCCGTTAAGAAAAACTTCAAACCGTTAAGAATCAATAACCCGATAATAAAAAAATCAAAACCGTTAAACCAATAATCCATCACCGATGAACCAATAACTTTTTTTCGATTCGGATTATCGATTTCCATTCGGTTTTGAACAGCTCTACTGATGAGTTAATTTTAATACTCCCTCCCTTTCAAAAAGAATGGTCTAGTTTGACTTGATACGGAGTTTAAGAAAATAAAGAAGACTTTTGAATCTTGTGGTCTTAAATTAAAGTTATGTCAAATGTACAAATTTGCCTTTTAATCTTGTGGCCTAAACATGTCACGTGGAAAGCTGAAATTAAAGTGTTACCAAAAAATACAGAGATCATTATTTTTTATACTGATTAAAAAGGAAAGGAGTTCATTTATTTTTAAACGGGGGAGTATTAATTTCGCGGCACTTGCACATATTATCAGTAAATAGTAAATAGTAGGGCAAATTAGCCAAAATGTGCATGAGGTTATATTTTTTACCCAAAAAATAGTCCACTTCAAAAAATAAGTAATAAATGGTCATTTGGTACTTTTCCTTACAAAAAATTTGGTCCGCTTCATCATGATCTTCTTCTTCTTACTTCTTTTTATGCTTCTTCTTGTTGTTGTTGATTGTGTTGTTGATTCTTCTTGTTGTTGATGATGCTGATTCTTCTTGTGGCTTTTCTTTTATATAAAAAAATATTGACGTATCGCAAACATGAATCGTTTCGAATAAATTATATATCAAAAGACTCGAAACATCAAGATGATTAATATTTAAAATTTGGATTGTTCAGAGGTATAGTCAATGTACATTTCATGTATAGTTAAGCTATATTAAGTTTTAGAATGTATCATAATGTATAGTCAGTGTATAGCTCATGTATAGGTATGCTATATTGTATAGTCAATGTGTACTTTCTATGACTTTTGGAAAACTATAGTGTATAGATAGTGTATATTTCCTATGACTTTTGGCTATTTTATATGTGAATAAAACATGACTAAATTTGTTGTAAACTAATTATTTTATTGTATATATTTGAAACTAGCCCTAAATAGTATCTATGCTATTTATTATTTATTTATTAGTAAAGGGTCAAAAACACATTTTAAACAATTCCAAAATTATGAATTTCATACCTAAAGTAAACTAGTGAGAGTGTGAGTTTTCTACTTGAACTATGACTCAATACTCAATAGTTTGTGTAACACACCTAGACTAATTTCTAATGATATGTGTACCTTTTTCGTTTAAAAATTCTGCAATGTGGTACTCCACATGAAAAAATAATTTCATAGTGGGAAATATAAATAAATTAATATTAGGTTAAGAGTTGAAGGTTTAAAGTTAAAACTAATCTCATATAAATTAATTTATTCCAACTGTGATATCCACCATCTTCTTCTCCACCTTCTTAGTTGTGGTCTCGTCTCTATCATGGCACCGATATCTCTAACTTGAAAGGGGAGAAATTAGGATTTAAAGAAAGTCAACTAAAATTATATTAATAAAATTAATGTGTCAGCAAATAAAGTTGTTATATATGTCAGGTGGACGAAGATTTTAAGGGAAAACGCACCTAGAATCATTTCTAGACAAACATTTGGTCTAGTTAACGTATATGTGTGTTTCGCTAACTATTGGATGATAGTTCATGTATGAAACTCACATTTTCACTGATTCAGGTATGAAACTCAATAAAGAAAATAGTCAAATGCCCCCCTCCCCCTCCCCCAACCTATTACTGGATTCCCAACTACACACTTATACTTTACGGAGGTCCAATCATCCACTTGGACTATTTCAAGATTGAATTAACTTGCACCCTAAAATGCTATACTCAGATTTTTTGTGTGTGGTGAAATACACGCACCAACCCATATTTAACAAGTGTATTTCTATTAAAATTTATTATTTTTTTATTTACTTTCTTCCCTATTCTTCTAATTTTCATCACTCTCCACTATTTGTTTCACCATTAAAACGATTTCAGAGTGTAACATTCCAAAAATTTCTAAGTTAAGACTCGAGTCATTCCTTATGGTGAATAAGTTTTTTCCCGAGTGATTCAAAATTTTCTTAGATGTTAAGGTCGCTAAAACTTCATAGCATAAAGTTGAATTGGAAATTTTCCTTCCAATTAAATTTCTCTATGAGATTATTCTTTGGTCAACTTTAAATAACCATAACTTTCAGCACAAAATGAGTTAGGTGTCCCATGAAGTATAAAATTGAAGGTCTTCGAGTCCTCTTTCCAAATCCACCGAGTTTGCTAAATTTCGAATTCGAATGAAGGAGATATGCCTATTTGAGTGCAGCCTGTCTAGTTAAGACAATCCATCCGCTTTAAGGAGGGGTAATTTGGTCTTTTCCTTACCACCACTAGCCTAGCTCATTTGTGTTGATATTTTAGGGGTATAAACTGATGTGAATCCGTTTTAGTTATTCCTAAACACACTTAGGGTTTTGGGAGGAGTTCAAGAGGAGAAAAGAAGAGCGTTCAAGATTCTTGCGAGCTTTGAGAATTTTCGCCAAAGATTTAATTTTTTCGAGTTATGTAAGTTTTCATAGTGATGTGTTGGTTCACCCTCACGCCAATCATGAGTTTTCCATTCAAATTCGTTCATAAGATTTCGTATAGGAAAAAAGGACAAATATATCCCCGAACTATCATAAATGGTATGTACATACCCTCCGTTATACTTTAAGATTGTCTATATCCTTACCGTCAATCTTTTAGGTTGTGTATACCCTTAAAACTAACTACCGGACACATGGCTTCATCTCCACAATTTACCCGATTTCATTTATTTTTTTACCCAAAAAACCACCCATCTTTCTCAATTTACCCACCCATGACCCAAATTACAACACCGTTGCATTTAAAATTAAAATAAAAAAACAAAGAGCCCTGCTCCATTAAAACATAACCCAAAACCTTTTAAATTAAACAAAAGACAATTGTTCTTCAATACATCTTCATTTGCAACTCTTTTTCAAATCTCATTAAAACAAAGACACAGTAGCATGTGCTTTCGTTGAAAAACAAGAGACCCATTTTAATTTGTTGTTCAAATCGATTTGTTGTTGAATGGGGTTGGAAATACTATCACCATTGATGGACAAAACTTCAAGTTTAAAAGTGGGTCTTCAATAGAATCAAAAATTTTGAATTTAAATTGATTTGTTGTTGTTGAAAGGGATTTGAAATACTATCACCATTGATGGACAAAGCTTCAAGAAAAGTGGGTTACAGTCAAATAAGAAAACCTGAACTTAAATTGATTAGTTGTTGTTGAAACGGGTTAAAAATATTGCCACCATTGATGGATAAAGTTTCAAGCTTTAAATTGGATTTGCAATTGAATCAAAAAAAATTGAGCTCAAATTGATTTGTTGTGGTTAAAAGGGTTCGAAAATATTCTTGAAATAGATTTTGATGAATTGAACCAAGTGCAGCATATTTTTGTGGTGGTTGTTGTTGGAAAGCTTTTGATTTTAATTTTGCACTAGGTTAAAAATATTCTTACAATCTATTTGTGTTGTTGAAAGGGGTTGATTCACTGTTGTTGTTTGAAACTTTAAAGAGGATGCATTGGGTTTATTCTAGATGAAGATTTGGTTATTTGGTTGTGGGTCGGGTGGATCTTTTAATTTTAGGTAAATAAATAAATAAAATCGAGTAAATGGTTGAGATGAAGCCACGTGTCTGTCCGTTAGTTTTAAGGGTATACACAATCCAAAAGAGTAACGGTAAGGGTATATACAACCTTAAAGTATAACGGAGAGTGTTAACACATCATTTATGATAGTTCGGGGGTATATTTGTCCTTTTTCCCATTCGTATATTGAGTTCATGATGAGTTTTCTTGAATTATCGTTCTTCAATCTTTATTATTGGAGTTTGATGAGTTCTTGAGGTGAGGGTTATGATTTTGAGGGTTGTTCTTGAGGAAAGTTGAGTAGAAATTCGTTTACTTATGTTGGTTTTACAAATCAAAGTAAATTTGGAAGTAATCCATTGATTCTAGGTGAATCAGGACCAAGAATCGAGAAGAAAAATTTGTCAGAATATTTTGGGGAAAAGGTGGCACGATGCGCCAGGAGGGTTGGCGCGCCAAGCCTGCAGTGCGCCAGAAATGGTGTTCTGAAGTTTAGGGGCTAGCTCCCTGCGCCAGGAATGCGCCAGGGTTGCCTGCTCCCGTTCTTCTTCCATCTTTCATTCCGTCTGAGTTCTTTTAAAACGTATCTTCACTCTCTTCTTGATTATAACTATCCAAACTACATCTAATCATTTAGAAATCCTATATATCCTAATCATGATTCTTGAATTCATAATTCAAATTCAAGGTAGTGTTAAGAGTAAAATTTGAAAAAGTCCTTTTGAGTCTTCTACAATTATCTATAATTTATTTTAAGACTTGAGTAAATGAGTATGAGAATAAGAAAAGTTGTATTCATGATTATATATTGTAATTGAGATCTTTTAGTCGAGTCGCTCATGCCCATATTTCGCATGAACTCCATAAATTGAGCATCCATGATGAAGAGTACTATCGTTGAGTTCTGAGTTCTTGAGTCCTTGAGTCTTGAGTTATGAGTATTGAGTTTCCATATTGCTATTAAGATCCCTGAGTTTGAGTTGTTCATGTCCATAATTCCACATGAACCCTATGAGTTGAGTTATGAATTTTGAGAAGCTTTTTAAAGCCAACACTTGATTTCTTAAACTGAGTTTTGAGAAAGTAAAGATGAGTTTTGAGAAAAGAGTTTCTAAAACATGATTAGTATGACAATCGAGTATGCCATCAATGTATGAGCAGTATGGTATCTAGATATACCATCAATGTTTATGCAGTATGACTTTCTGAGTCATCAATGATCATATTACAATATGATTTTGATATATTTTTGAGACAGAGTTTCCAAGTATGAGTTGAGTAAGAGTATAAGGGGACTATGTATTCCCAAAGGTATCAATTTTTACATTGATAAAAGAGAAACTGAGTTTTCTAAATGAGTTATGAGTTCAAAAGATATTTCAAGAGCAGTTACCTCTTTTAAGAGGGTAATTTCAGCAATTATCTCAAACCAGAGGAAGAGTTATGTTTTTAAACATATGAGCATGAGTATATATTATTGGGAGTAGTATTGAGCACCGATATGGAGATGAGTTCAGACAACTTAAAATCCTCATAAACCATGTATGCCAACATGGGTAAAAGGTCATACTTTTTAGATGATTCCTTATTGCTTTTTAAGCATAGCTTAGTGGATCCACTTAGTTGAGAATGTCTTATACTTCGAAAAGGTATAGGACAGTTTTGGCAGCGTGGGCAAGACGATGTATCATCATGTAGCTCATATTGATGGTTGTCGATTATAGAATCTCCCAAATAAGAGAAATGAGTTTATTATTGTATTGTCATATACATTTGTGTTATTATCTATTGTTTTAAAAGTTTCATGTATATAGCATCTTTTATTGTTACTTTCATTTTGAGTTGAGTATCTTGAGCTTGAATTAAGTATCTTGAGTATCCTGAGTTAAGTTGAGTATCTTGAGTTGAGTTGAGTATCCTGAGTTTGAGTTGAGTATTCTTGAGTTGGGTTGAGTATTCTTGAGTCAAGTTGAGTATTCTTGAGTCATATTGAGTTGAGACGAGTTGAGTATGTCTTCCTTATTTCAGTTCGAGCTTATACTTATGTTGCACAGTTCCCCTTACATGCTGGTACATTCCATATACTGACGTCATTTGCCCTGCATCATGAAATGATGCAGATACAAGTATTCAGGATCACCAATAGGCTTTTCGTTAGGGTCATGTGATATTTCAGTCAGCTTTGGTGAGCCTTCTTATATTCCGGAGGACTTCACCTTTACCTTACATTTAGTAGTTTTGAGATGTAGTGGGTCTTGTCTCGATATCCTTATGTAATAGTAGAGGCTTCATAGATAGACAAAGTTGAGGAGTTTTCTGTATTTACTTTCTTTTGGGTATTGTACAGACTTTTTAAAAGGTTGAGTATTTGAGTTCAATGAAATTTAGTTCAATTTTAAGCTTATGTATGCTTGAGTTAGTCTTCCTCTTATAGTCAACTAGGATGAGGGTTGGGTTCGCTTGGGGACCAACAATGGTTCTCAAGTGTCGACCACCTCCAGGGTGTAGACTCGAATTGTGACACAGAGCTTCTTCTAGTGATAGCTAAAAATGTAAAAAGGACCAATTTTAAAAAAAAATCTTATCAAGAATCTTCTTCTAATGATAATCTGAACAAAAATCATCAATGGGTATTGTTGAAAATACAAATTCATCAAATGGGTTGAAGACAAAAAATCAACATTTTTGTGGAGGATGAACAACGAATTGAGTTTATTTTACTTCTTTCTCTGATTATAAATTGTATGTAAATAAATCTACATGTCTAATGATTGGTTTTGCAAAACTCAAAAGATTGATTTGTGTATATAAAAAAGATGGAAATTGAGGTAGGAAGAAAAGAGAGATTAAAAAGTCACCGAAATAATTTGTCATCAAATTCATGTTCTTAATTCTTTGACTTCCTTTTCTTCGTCGATTATTTTCTCGCTATCGCCGGCACAGTCAGGCCATTGAAGATAGAAGTGTTATGACTGTTGTTTCTTATTCACCATGAAATTGAGTGAAAAAAGTAAATTCATCTATTAAAGGAGAGACCATTTTGTTTTTAAGAAATAAATAAATAGAAAAAATGAAAATATAAATTATTAAATTATAACAGAAATATAATAAAAATAATCTTTACATGTTCATTGCTTCTCACTCTCTCAAAAAGAGTAAAATGCACTTTCTGTGTCAACTCAACATTTAAGAAATTATTTATTCCACTTTAGAATAGTCTGGGGGGAGGGGGGGGGGGGTAATGTATCGTGAGTTTACATTATTTTTGATGAATTAAACTTGGATTTGTGCATGAGTGTTAGCCATTTTGTTATTAAATGTGATGGTGTTTTGATCTGATTTTGTAGAAAATAGGTTTGGAGCAGTTGGTGTTGAAAGGCCTTGAAATAGCAGGAAAATGGTAACAGACGATCCCACCTACGAGCCGTCGTTCCCTAGAAGAGCCATAGGTGGATGGCGTGGATGAAGTCTCTAGGAAAATGGACTAAGTGTGGAACAACAGAGGCGACTAACGAGCTGTAAGTATGATGGCGGGTCGTCGATGACTTCAGAGAAGATGAGTTCCAATCTATGAACAACGATTGAACAGGATGGACCATGCTTAGACCTACGAGCTGTAGGTCATAAATGTCATTGCCATCCACTGGATTTTTGGCTAACTGTTGAGCAACAGTGGCACCCACGCGCCGTTGTTCGTGTGACGAGTCGTAGGTGGCCACCCGTTGATGACACTGCCCAAACTGGATTTCCTCAAGACATCATTTTCCTACTTGATTTAGGATTTATTTTCTATAAATATTAGTTTTAATTTTCGTTTTTGGGTGGTTATACATTTTACAATACTTTGTTTTTGGCTTTGAGAATTATATTGCAAACACTTAGAGCTCTTAATTCTTAAAGTTTGGTTTATGCAATTTGCGTTTGTTCTTCAATTCAAGATTCCAGATTTCATTGATTCTAATTGTATGCTCATGATTTATATTATCAACTCTATTATGAATTGTGATAACTCAAGCATGAACAATTAAATCTACAACTAGGGTTGTGGGAACCATGCATAATTAACAATGTAAGACTGATAATTAAGTAATTCTGAAATAGTACTGCTTATGCATGTATTGTTAATCTCTTCGTTTTGAATGTTTTTTAACGGTGTGCAATGTTAGAACTCGTCTCATTCCTACTTGTTCGACCAAGGAAGTAATGAATGAGAAAGGGATTGAACAGCGAAGATTTAGCGTAATAATCTGCTATCTAATTACCTAACCCACCTACTGCGAGGGATAATTTGGGGTTAAGGATACGGGTTACTAAAGCATACACCCGTAGACCGACCAAGTTACGTGGTGAAATTCCCTACTTGGACGACCAATCACTTAGGAGATACCTAACTTACCAATCTTGCATGTTAACACTAGGAAAGAGTTACTATTATTAGGCTTCCTGCGTTAAGAACTTGTGGGGAACATTTGTTCCCTAGTATTCATCTCATATTGATATTACAAACTGCAAATCATTTTTACTTGTTACTTGTTACAACAAATCAATCAACTATTACTTTATTTCCAAATTCCCCCTTTTTTACGGAAGTAAACCTGACTAAAAGTACCAATAACTATAAATTGGCTTAAGTCTAGACCATATTCCTCGTGAGATCGATCCTAACCTCAGTTAGGTTCTTTATTTGGCAACGACCGTTTATACTTCTTTAAGGAGGTGTAATTTGGGCGTATCAAGGAGTAATAGGACCCTCATGAAGTATAAGTGTATAGTTGGGATTCAGGTAATAGGTTGAGGATCATTTGGTTATCTTTTCTCAAACTCAATATGTAAAGTGGAATAGTTTAGATGTTTTTTTTTTATCATTTACTCTTTATTTTAAAAATGAAATCTTGTTAAAACAAAAGGGTACATAATAAATAAGTTAATAAATCCACCCCAATCGGCCTGATCCATTTAATAGCAAAAAATATTTTACATGATATATGTGTTATGTATTTATTACATATACCTATAGCTAAAAAAAATATATTTTATAACTAAACTTCACTTTTTCTAGCATCTCTCCTCTAATCTCTCTTTTCTCTCTTTCTCTCACTCATATCTCTCCATTCCTCATATCCTCTCTCATTTTTCTAGCTTTATTTGCTCCTTCTTTAACCTTTTTTTCCTTCTTTTCGATATACATTATCGCATTTGATAAATGTGTCTTTTTATTTTTTTTCCTGAAAATTCTTTACATGATTTTCTTTTGTGTATTTTGCTTTGAGTGTTTGTATCGATTATATTCTGTCAAATATAGGAAACTAATACATATGAAAAAGTAGAAGATACTTGAATCTACTTTATCAATTCAATTGTATGGCTTTAATGATTGCATCAACGTACAAGTGCGGTGTATACATTGAATACAAAATGTACTTCTATATCGAGAATGAATACAAGAAAATAAGAGTGAATAAATACAAGTAATACAATTTGTATTTTTTTATTTTTTTATTTATGTATCGCGAATAAATAAAATTAATACATCTCGTATTTTCTTTAACAACATGTATGTACCTAATACAACTTGTATCAATATGTTTGCACCAGATTCTATTCACTGAGACAAGTACTCGTCGAATACAAATTGTATTTCTCATCTCTTTCAATATTGCTAGTCACTCTCCTATTGTTATGAATGGTAAATACCCAAATAATATAGCTATAAATTTCTATTAGGCACAAAAGTTAGTCATTTTTAAAATTTCAGAAAATTTTACACGATTTAGCAAGCATGTGTTATGTATTTATGACTATACATAATGATACTTTAAAAAATTATATTTTATAGCTACACTTCACCTTTTTAGCATTTCTCCTCTCTCTCTCCATATCTCATTTTATTTGCTCCTTTTTAGTCTTTTTATTGTGTTTTCCTTTGTGTGTATCACTTGTATATTTTTCTCTTTTTCTCTTTCTTTTTTTCTTTACTCATTCTACATTTGATATATGTGTTTTTGTCTTATTTTCCTCTGAAAAACCCTTTTTGCGTTTGTCTTTCCTTGGGTATATTTTATTTTGTGTATTTGTATTAATTATATTATGCTAAATGTTGACACCAAATTTTGGACCTCCACAATACAAATTAATCATCGAGCTTCTTAAATTCCAAATGATTCGAAATAATTGGTTTTTATAAGGTTCAAAATATTTTTCAAGTTACTTTTAATTAATTTTATCATTTTTATAATTGTTTAGGTAATATATTATGTTTTACATAATTATGTATATAATCAGTATATTTTATGAACATTCGAAAATCGTCTAAAAATATTTGGTTAATTATTTTAGTTATATAAGAGTTTATATTTTTAACTAATTAGTTTATAATTAAATTAACTATTTTATTTCGTTGAAATTAAGAAGCTCATTAATTAATTAATATTAACTCGTCTTATTCAAGTCCTAGCCTATTTCATTGAATTATCTCAATTTGGTTTCGAATGCTATTTGGCTATAATTGTAATCCAATAGCCATGCTTGCAATTGCAAAATTAACCATCTCATATTTTAACACCTAATTATTGTTTGAGACCAAGATTTGGGCTATGTTCCTTATAATTTTCGGCCAATTCCAACAATCAACCTTTTTTATTTTCAAAGTAGCCCTTTCTCACGTGAATCCCACGTTACCCAACCCACCTCTTTTATAATTCTAGCAATTCCCAGCCCACTCTTTCTATTCCCAACAGCCCACTTTTAATACTACTAAACCGACCCTGACCCGGCCTATTTTTCTATTCACTAAAGAAACCCAGCAGCTTCTTTCTCCTCTTTCACGCTAACAACACAACGATAAAAAATAGCAACGTCAACAACGGTTCAAACGCCAACAACGACTCCAAATGGCGTCAAATACACAAAAGACAACAACTTCGCTGTGTTCAACCTGCAACGTCCTTCTCCAATTGGTACCTGCAGCAGAAAAGCAACTGCGTCCTCTGTCCTTGTAGTGTTGGATCGATCCACGTCGCGCCCAAGGACGAGTGATTCGATCCCAACTGTCCGTCCCCCTTTTCCCTTTCAGAATGAGTTAAAACCTCAAGAAAAAGTATGCCTCTCTTCAATGGTGAAAGAAATTTATGGCATTTGAATTATGAATGGACCCTTTTTCTATTCGTTTTTCACCCTTTTCCCCAAAATATCCGAACCCTAATTTTGCCTATATATACTCTCTTCTTATTCATGGTGTGCGAGAGAGATTTTTTGAGTTGGAAAATTTAGAGTCATAAAGGGGATTGGATTTCTTTGAACAAACTTCACACTTAAGAAATCTTAGACGGTTCTCTGATTTTAAGAGCGAAAAATTCTTGTTCGAGATTGGATCGATCTTTTCTTTGGTTTGGTGGTCGAGCTCAAGGCTGTGTGAGAAGTCGTCGTTCCTCCAAGCTCGTTCTTGTCATGTTTCGCTGCCCCGAAAAAGGTATCACTTTCTTCTACCTCAAAATGACTCTTTAATATTTGAAAAACTATTATTTTTGTGTTTGTTGGCTGTTGGTTGCTATTTAGTTTATGGCATTTCGATATAATATATTTCTCTTACTCGTTTCGTCGAGTTAAAGTCTTTTTTTTCCAGAATTGTAGGCAATGTTGTGGTCTTTTTTTTTTTTGAGTTTGAGCTTTGTTGCAAATTTCCTTTACTGCTAATGCTATTTTCTTTTACGAAATGAGGCAGAATCTCAGAAATTTATTGATGTGAAGCCTGTTTGTTATATTACTTACTGTGTGTTGTATGCGGTAACTTATTTTCCTCTATCTTTAGGCCTTTGTTTTCAGCCTTTCTCGATCCAAGTTCCCTTGTGTTTAGCTTTGTCTCAATGAGCTGCATCAACGACTCGTTTGTTTAAGCTTTGATTCAATGGGTTCGTGTTTGTTTTCACCTTCTGTTTCCCCTTGTTTTTAAGTTCATTTAGCGGTCAGTCATCAAGTCGCATCTCCCGCTTTCATTATCTAAGTTTTATTGTATTTTCTTCCTTTGTTCATTCGTTTGGAGCATTACCATCTGATTCTTGAAACATGAATTTAGATTTGTTTGGTTTGTCATGATACTTTCTCAGACGCGAGTGTTGAAGCACGCTGCTTCTTCCCCCCATTTCTCTACTTGAAGTTGTAAAAATGTTGAAGTCCCCTTGCTTATTTATGTCATTCCTGTATTGCTTTATTAATACTATTTTGCGAATTTGAGCATGTGTAAATTTTTAACTTCATTTTAGGATCACATGTGCTGTTTCTTACTTTGCTTAATCGTATGATATTATGATATGTATTTTTCTATTTTGTTTGGAGTCACTGTTGGTTTAAAAAGACGGGGAAATATTAGTTTATTTACATTTGTCATTGTGTCAAATTAATGTTTGTTTGCTCTTTTCCTTCTTTACATCAAAACTTGGTAATATTGATTCTTATCAAGAAGCATGTTTTGACCCACTTGCTCTCTGTTACTCATCCTTGCTAGAATATATTTGCTCTTTAATGCTTATTATTGCCTTATTGTTTTGCATGATTGATTGCACAAAACATGTGGTCACTAGTTGACTATAGTCTAGTCATTGTATTTTGGGGGAACTTTAAATAAGATATTGATTCATTTGTCACTGGAGCATTAAAATTATTTAATTTTGACCGTAGCTTTTAGTAGTCGTAGAACATTGAAGTGCCATTTGTATTGGTTTTAAAGCGATCATGTGATATGCCTTGTTTTCTATTTACAGTGTCTAATTTAAAGTGCATTAGTATATGAGTTTAATATTTGCGACTCCTTCTTAATTAAATCGATGTTCCTTCACTTACTTTTTTCCGTTTTGCGTTGCATGTGAAATTTGTCCGAGTTCACTATGAACTCATTCTTCCCTTTGCATTTCGAAGAGCCATAAAGACTTAAATTCCACCTTCATCAAGTCGGCTAGCCTATTAAAATTGATGAATAGGTCCCGGAGCTGAAACAATATGCAATAGATTGGAGAGTCGAAAAATTGGGCCAAAGGCCACTCTTTATTTCAAAATTGTATTTTGTTATTTATTGGGCCTAAGCCCATTTAATCGTTATTCTTATTTCTATTAGAAGTCTAGGACATGTGAAAGAATTGGGCCTAAGGCCCAAAGATAAAAATATATTTCTTTTTATGTTAGTTTAGGACAGGTACATGTGATTCAAACGGGCCAAAGGCCCAAAACGAAATGGGCCCAAATACTGGCCCAGGCGAACAGGAAAACCAGATTTAGGCCCAAATCTCTTTCCTTCCTTTCTTTGTTGTGTTTGTTTACTCGTTATTATCTGCTATTAATCTTAAGGTCTTACAAATTTCAAATCCCCAAAAGACACCCATTCTAAATTAAATACTTAACTAAATTATTCATCCTTTACTTGACTTAAAAATAAATATGTTCAAAATATTTCACTTAGATAATATTTCAATATTTTTCTTTTTCTCCCTTAAAATGGTCCTAACTATAAAGTTGTTTAATTGAAATTAAGTCAAACGAATTTAGCCAAATAGTTAATTATCGGATAATCACATATTAGCGGGTATTTCGGATGCTTTCAAACCCTTCCCAAAATGCTAATAAGAACCCGAACCCCAATTAAATATTTTTCAATTAATTTTCTTTTTTAATCCTTTGAAGAATTAGTTTTCTTAATTTTACCTTAAAAATTAAGTGGCGACTCTTAAAACCAGTCTAATTTATATTTTTAAATAAAACAGAATGGCGACTCCGCTTGGAATTTGAATGGTTCTAACCTTAATATTAATTTATTTGGCTATATCGTTTAACTGTCTACTTGCTTTATTTATCGTATATATAAAATTGTGACATTCATGGCATTCGATTACGCCAAATGACAAATAGATTGCATCAAGAAAAAAGGCAGTTACGTGGCTTACCACCACTGTCCTTCAGAAAAACACAAGTTGAATTCTTTGGAAGTGATAAACGAATAGTTAACTTGTGGTCATCTAACGTCGTTTATTAGGCTTCACCCCGTTGTTTGTTCGACTCGGGTAACCGTCATTTCTAAAACAATTCTAGTCAACCTAGAGTAGAGCGAAACTAAATCCAAATCTAAGCATTAGCCTAAGACGACTTAATACCAAGGTGTATTAAGTCAATTAGTAAAATCGCCAAAAATCATGTCCAAGGTCCACGACCTAACAACGTATCATATTATTTGACATTTGAAAGATGTATGTGTGGAGACCTGATTGTTACCTATTTGGGGGGGGGGGGGGAATCTTAACCGTGTTCTGTTTTATAGGTATGACTCAGTTTCCCAAATTTGACATGGTTGTAAGGGCTCCAAATATGCTCAAGTTATGGTACAACGACCTCAATGCGTTTCACAGAAGGGACCCCAACAAATATGTAGGGGCCTTGACAGAGCTCATCAATATGGTCGGATGGCCCAAATTGATTGAAATTCTCACCGGTTACTGGGACAATGAAAAAATGGTGTTTCGATTTGGAACCATGGAAATCACTCCGACCATTGAGGAAATTCCGAATGGCATAGACACAGTAGGTACAAGGCTCGAACGAAGAGTGAGAAAATAGAAGGACATCCTAATCCCAAACAAGCCTACTGTCGAAGAAATTATAAAATGGCTCAGATCAAGAAACGATTGCGCACACTGGGCCCTTGGGTCAAGCATCGCTTTCAGGGATCTCTATATCAGGTTTGGGCATGCAAGCTTCTACTCAAATCATAACCAAGAGTTCATGGTTACTTTCTGAGAATGGGATGGGATCAGACCCTTGGCGTTCGCTATTGTATTGTTAGGTACTATGGTTTTTCCCCAAGGCCCGAGCCTCAGTATCAACACCCGGATAATTATGCTCGCAAACACTATATTCCACGGGCATGAGAATCAGAATCAAGTGAAGTATTACCCCATCGCGCCTGTTATCCTATCCGACATGTACCGTGCTTTGGGAAGATGTAAATAAGGATATCGCTAATTTCAGGGCTGTAATCTCCTCCTCCAATGGTGGATAATGAGCCAGTTAGCGAAGGGACACGGGACTCAACAACTACACACCTTCGATGATAATAATGCTCTTAAGGGTTTGAATGATATGCTGTTTTGGGCAGATTTAGAAAATAGGAAGACTAGAGGAAGATGGGCTAAGATTTTCTCCGAGCTGAGAGAAGAAGATATTCAGTGGATGTTCGATCGCTTCATCTCAAAAGATGTCATAGTGCGGGGCTACAGATAACTTATGCTTCCTCTACCAGGTATTCTGGGTATCCGCCCGTATGCACCCATCCGAGTCCTGAGGCAGTTTGGGAGAAGACAAACTACGCCTCCAAATGCATACTACCGTATTTATGTGTTCGACATCGGGGATGATAGAGTGCTTGAGGCTTCAGAGATGCTGAAGGAATGGAAAAAAGCACTACGAATGAACAAAGACACCATTCCCGCGAATCGGTTCAACGTCGGGTATGATGAAACTTACAAGGCTTGGTTGAAAGATAATCTGAAAGGTATCTTCTTTCCAGTTCCAAACATTTACCGCAGTGTGGAGCACAAAAAGTCCAAAGCTTTGATAGAATTAAGAGAGGTAAAAAGGGAAGCTCAGGAAATGCACAATGAATTTCTTCGAAAACAGGAGGAGGATAAGTACGCCCTCGAGAGCGTAAATCGAGAATTAGAAAGCTTGAGAAGCGATTTGGGAGAGCTCAATTTATGCATTGGAGATAAGAAAAGTGGAATGTGTCCTGATGACTGTGAAGAGAAAGGTCGCCGGAGCGACATATACTTACTAATGATTCAATATAGGATTCAGCATCTCATGGCACCGAACAAGAGGAGCAGATTAGAAGCAGGGCCATCCAGGACATCTTAGTGGACTTCGCCCCTGCGTGGTTTTTTTTCTCTATATGTACTTGTTGTTATTTACCCCTGCGTAGGCTTGCCTTTCTTGTATTTTGGTACTCTTTT
>JAJOOD010006826.1:0-14297 GCA_029582525.1 Solanum tacnaense
TTTTAAAAAATATTGTATGATTATTGTTAAATTTATGAAATAAGAATTTATTTTAATTAAAGATGGCTAGATATAAAAAGAGAATCAAGATTTGAAAATTTAATTTTTTATTTCTTTTCAACATCAACGAGGATGTCAACTTTTTTCAAACATCAACGAAAACGTTAATTTTTTATTAAAAAAATACACATTCAGATTGAACATCAAAATATGTAATTTTGATTTTTAATAAAATTCACAAGACCATGATTTGATTTAAGAAACAACGTTATAAAGAAAATTCAAAAAAGTTATTTGATTAAATGAGCATTCAACAAGTATAAAATGTGGACCCTATAGTAATTTTAAAAATTATTCAGTGAATTGTATTATATCTGATAAGATATATATTAATTATAAATATTATTTTACTTTTTGTTATTTTAGTTTAGGTTTAAAGTTTTACTTTTTAAAAACTATTTCTTTGAGTAGTGATACTTTGTTTTAAACAATCATCCCCACAATAATAATATAATTAACTTTTTTTTACTTTCCTTCAAAAGTTCTAATTTAAAAATAATGTAACAATCGACATTTCAGATCGTAACATTTAAAATAAAATGACTACATTTTAAAATCACAATAATTATGAAAAAAAAAAAAAAACACAACATGAATACACAAAAAAATATCATATCAAAATAAATTTGTCAAACGAACATACAACTATAACAACAATAATATATCCGGTATAATCCCACAAATTAATATAATATTAATAATGATTAAAAAAATGTAGCAAACACACATAATTCTTCTTGCATTTTTTATATTTGTTCAACTCAATTTATGTGTAAATATATTTTCTCTCTCTTGTTAGTTGTAGAAAATTTTTGTTTTAAAGTAGAAAAATCCATAAATGGCCCACTTGTCCATGTGTCAAAAAATAAATGGAACCTCACACACCTTTTGTTGATTGGGCCTCTCCCATGATAAATTTTTTCCATTAGACCATATCCAACCCACTTCTATTTTACTTTTTATTCTCTATATTTGGAGTCTAAAATAGAGAATAGGCACTCCAACCCACTTCTATATTACTTTCTATTTCACTTTTTGATTATTTTATTATTATTTCTATTACTTCTAATTAACGTATTATTTTACATCTAATGTTATTAATTAAATATCTAATATTCACAATTATTTTTAAATGTAATATAATATTTTTAAAAATATATTATTTAATATATACTACTTTCATCCCGAATTAATAGTATTTTAATTTTTTCTAATTTTCGTCAATAATATAATTTGATTTTATTATTATTTTTCACTATAAAGAATACACAAAATTAAAATGATAAGATGAAAATTTTAGTTTGAAAATACAATACATAATATGATGATTTAAATACAAGATAACAATACAATACATAACATAATAATTTAAATACAAGATAAAATACAATACATAACATAATAATTAATTCACGATAAAACAAGAATCATGCCGAAAAGATGTTGAACGTGCATTCGGAGTTTTGCAATCACGTTTTGCAATTATTGCAAGACCGACACGTTTTTGGAGAAAGGAAGTGCTACATGATATAATGACTACATGTATTATACCGCACAACATGATAATTGAGGATGAATGTGATTCTAATGCACTAATTCAAGATGCCGTAGAGGCTCCAACTCCAACGACATAAATGGTGGTAGATGAAAATCTCCGATTTGAACAATTTTTAGCTAGACATAAAAAAATTAAGGACAAAAATGCTCATTTTGAACTCCTTAATGCATTAATAGAGCATTTATGGGTAATGGGAGAAACATAATAATTTCAAAATTTGAGTATTTATGTAATTATATTTCACGTTTATTTGAATTTGTCCATTAATTTTTCTTGTAATTTATGTTATTTAAAAATTTAGAATAAAATATAATTTTATATTAAATAAAAAATTTGAAAAAATAAAATTTTATATCACATGAAAATTATATAAAGTAATTATTGAGAAAAAATAAAGGATTTATATTATGAATAAGAAAATAAAAATGAAATAGAAATAATAATATAATATTGAAGAGAGAGAAAAAGATTTTTTTTAGAGAGTAAAATAGAGAATATGATTGGAGTTGGTTGTCTGAAAAAATAGAGAACTCTATATTTGGAGAGTAATAAACTAATGCATATGTTAGAAAAGTGCACCAAACAAGGTACTAATAATACACTAAGCTAATGTAAACATTATTTTCTCTAATACATTCTACCAAACGATCCCTAACTGTTTTATCTTTTAATTAGAAGGTTTTGGGTGAGTCCGATTATAGAGAAAAATTTATTGGAAGCACGCTCTCAAATGGACCCTCTGGTGTGTTATTCAAATTTAGTTGGAATTGGGCATTAGATACTACTTGTGAAATCAAAAAAAACTTAAACATGTTACTTTCTGTCCTTAATTATTTGTTCAAATTTTATTTTTTTATTTATCTATTTTGACAAACTAAGAAAGGTCAGTTTCTTTTATATATTATATCCTCAATTAATTAATTTTGAAAAAAAATAGAATTTCTTGAAAATCTTAATTTTTTAATTCATCCATTTCATAATTAATAAGGGTCAAATAGTAAACTCACTATGCCAATTATTGTTTTCTTAATAAGTGTGTCAATTTAAAAGTGGACAAGTAATTAGGAATAGAGGAAGTATAAAATTCCTTTCTCCTTCTTTTTTTTTGAGACAGGTGTCAAAACACACCTAAATTGATTATCAATAACAAAGGGGTTTATGAAAATGAGGGTGCAAAATACAGTAAATAATAAGTAATATAATGTAGAAGAATAGGTAGAATAATTCATTAATTTGGACAGAAAAAGATATTTTGAGTAACGTACCAACATACTTGGAACAAATATTTACTAATAACAAAAATATCCATTGAAAAACTAAATGAAAATAAATTATATGGAAAATAAAGGCAATTTCAGCAAATGCATTTGAGTTTTCATCCTCTCTCTCCTTTCTTTCTTCTAATTGAGCTTGAGATCTTCTCCTTCAACACTGTTAATATAATAACTGAGTTCATTAATCCAAACAAATGAAAGAAAAAATAATGTGATAATTTTGTATTAATATTATAAATCTCAACTAACAAATAAAGTGTCAAAGTAATAAACGTGACAATAGATCACGACTTCTATTAGGTTATCAATTAAGTAACAGTAATTTGAGACCGAAGAACAATATTAGTTTTACCTTTGTTCATCATCATCACGATTGTTGTTATGATCACCACTTACCTCTTCATTTTTAAGCAAATGAATTAGACTTGCCTCAATTTTTTTTATTTCTACCATAATTTTTTCAAAGTGAAATTTCACTTCTTCCTCATTCTTCCCAGTAACATTAACCAAATAACGCCACATATCTAGTGTTTCATCAAAGCCACAAATAGCCAATGCTTTGAGAAACTTCATCTGTTCCTCCCAAGTCCATACTGAATTTGAGTTCATTTTTGCAAATACAAAGAAATTAAAGAACTATGATGTTTGATACTAAAAAGGTTAACATGAATTACTCTATATATATAGCAATTGAGAAACATAAATATAAAAAAAAATGATAGGCCTGAAATAAGTCATAAGTTAATTATAACTAATTATTTTAGATTTTCTTGCGAGTAATATATTTTCTTTTCCAGACATAAGATAAGTATGCCAAATAAAGAAAATTGTGAGATAGTAACGTATCTTTTAGGATATAAATCAAATGAGGATAAGAATGTTAAGTTTTAGTAACTCGAAATCAAATGAGGATAAGAATGAAGTCTAAGTTTGACTTTAGTCAACATTTTCGGTAAACGAGCTTTGATGAGAATTTCGTCAGCACGGTTAGCTCAAAATATTGAGATTTGTCTAGAATGACCCTTCTTTTAGATCCCGAGGCCTCCGAGATAATTTCAAGGCCCCTTGTGTATTTTGGCTTAAAACGGAGTTGGGTGTGGGAACCATATTCTATAATTAAGACTTTCACGCCCCGAGCCTATACCCTGGACGTGGCCGGCACTCAAGAACCATTGTTGTCCCCAAACGAACCTTTGGCCTGGCTCAACTCTCAGCGGAAGACTTTCTCAATATAAGATGAACTCAAATATAAAACTTTAACTCCATTGTCTTAAATAAATAACTCATAATATAATAGATTATTCAACTAGCCAGAAATAGGCAACTTGTTATTTGCAGTTTTGATGATTTGACAAACCATGAGACGTTGTAAAGGGACCTGATCCTTGTGTCAATGTACACACAAATGTCAGGCTATAAAAAGTACAATTGGTTGGTGCACAGTCTCCAACTGTGGCAGAAACCTCGGCCAATGGTATGGCCTCGAAGGTTGTGTCTATTATTCATAAAGGTTATGTTCAATAAACATAACCTTAGTTTTTGCATCTTGAAAATTCTCAAGAACACAAGCAAAGACCTATTTCGTGAAGTATTCTCCAAAAGCGCAACATGGACCTGATCAAGCTGCAAGTGTCATAGTTGTCTTAGGAGTTATACTTCGGTGCATATATTGTAAGTCTGTTCCTAATCTATAAAGGATTCAAATCTTTTGTTCTGTTTGTAAAAGTCTAAATCGGTTAGTATCTGCTTAGTCAAATTCTAATTCATCTAGGAGTTGGTTGATTTAGTGGGCAGTGTTGTATCTGCTTAGTTGAAGTCTAAGTTGTCTAGGTTTGATAGCTTAGTAGGCAGTGTGGTATTTGCTTAGGCTCAGTAAGTAATAGGGTTGTTACTTGCTTTGAGATTAAGAGGTTAATCTCGTTTGAAGGTGTATCTGTGTTTCACTTTTGCTTGAAGAGATTAGTGAAAATAGTTGAAAATCATGTGTGACAGGTCGTGGTTTTACTCCCTTGAGCAAGGAGGTTTCCACGTAAACTGCTAGTGTTATCTTCTGTTCACTGTTTACTCTTCATAATTGTTCTTGCTGAGTCAAGGGACCTAGTCCATTGACTGATAGTGGACGCACATATTCTATCACAACTCAAGTCTTTATAACTATCAGGCCCTGAGCCTACACCCTGGATGGCCGGCACTCGAGAACTATTGCTGGCCCCAAGCGTACCTTTGGCCTGGCTCAACTCTCAGCGGAAGACTTACTCAACATTAGATAAACTCAAATGAAGGTTTTAACTCAAAAGTCTCAAATACTTAAACTCCGAATATTTAGAAATAAACATTCAACTGGCCAAAGAGGCAACTCAAGTCTCAACATAAAGGTTTGTAATCTTTTGTTGAGGCTCAGAATTTAATGAAGTGAAGTTAAATCCTACAGAGGTGTAGGTCGTGATTTTTTATCCGAGCCGGAATTTTTCGCGATAAAATATTGTGTCATTACCTTATTTGCTTTGCATAACGTAACTGTTGTAATATGAAAAAGGAACAAATATAATATACTTGTTCCTTAGGTAAATCTGGAGGTCAGTATTCCAACAAATGGAAATGAAAAATACTCATGAACTACTATTGTAAGGAGACCAAATTCCCATCCCTCTACCGATGTGGGACTTCTTAACATACCTATATATAATTCTCAATTTTATAATGGAGCTTTTTCCTACATAAATTAAAATGGGAAAATATTATATAACAAAGAATTGTGACAATAATTACATCAATAAATTCAGTATAATCTCACAAAGTGGGTTTATGAAGGGTAGAATATAAACCTTACCAATATCTTATAGGTAGAGAGACTATTTCTAACAGACCCGCTCAAGAAAATAAAAATTCAAAATAAAATAGGGAGAAATAATGAAAATGAATACAGTCATGACAAAATACTACAACAATCTCACAAATCATCCTAAACAATAGTCATAATTACAAGCTACAACGATAATCAAGGAGTAAAAAAAATACAAAATCCAATTAATTTATTATCAATTTAAATGCCGAGATATAAAATCTCTCTTATATCTTGAATAAACTTAGGAATGCGTTCATTTTGTTAATTTATTGATTTAATTTGATATATTTGTTGATATTTTATATGACCGAGCGAAGCGCGACTTAGTTTACTAGTGTTAAAATATACTTAAATGTTTGGATATCTTTAGAGAATTAAACGCAAAATCTTAGATTCAATTTTTTTTACTTAGTTAATTGTGTTTTATTTTTATTTTTATTGTATTCATCAGAAGTTTGATTTGTTATAAGTGTTTGCAAATCTCTACCTGGACATATTTTATTTTACTATGTTTCATGAATTCAAATTGTAATGAAATAATTATAGGTATTGAAATTATAAAAAAGAACAAAATTATTGGAAGTCATTTTGATTTGGCTATGAAGTATGTTGAGAGACTAGAAAAGCTTCTTACCGTGTTCTTTTTAAAATATCTGCTCAAAATGTCATCACTTATAGAAAGCTTTTTGTTGGTAAAAAGGAAAAGTTTAAGTTCATTTATATTCCCTTTTAGTTGTCATGTTGCATTTTTTAAATGTCAATTTGACTAATTTTCAAAGTTAAATTAGATTACATTAATTCGATATTTTAAACAAAAAATTTAGATATTCAAAAACTATATGAAAAGTACTATAAATTGCAATTTTTTCATATCTATATGATGAACAAATCATCATAAAATGTTAGTCAAAGTTATTATAGTTTGACTCTAAAAAAAGAAACTATAACAATTAAAAGTGGACGAAGGGGTCTGAACGTAGACACAAGGTTTATAACGACACAAATTCAAAAGGAAATCAGAGAAAGGGTGAGCATGTTCACTGGATCTTGAAAAGCAAGAAGGTGCCAAATTTTGATACAGAGAATTTGTAATTAATATAGGTTTTGTTTGCTGTCTTTTTTAGTAAGTGCGCTGGAGGTCTAGGAAGTTGAATAATTTTCCTAGAAGGGAATTCAGATCACTAGATGCTCTTAGATTGTAAAGATTTCTAAGTTATTTTGATTGTATAGTAATATTCACATTTTATTATAAATAAAAAAGAAAAAGAAGTGGACGAAGATAATAAATATTTTTAGCGTATTTAAGTAAGGATCTATTTCATTATAATAATCTCCTCCGCATTACACTCATAAAGGTGTTTCACGTGTAAACAAATTAGAAAACAGACTTGACATAGTCAAAATTCAAACTTAAATTAATTGTAGCATTACAATTTATTACATCACCTTATGACGTTGATAATATGTGACGTGATAATCATATGTGACGTGATAATCTATATTTTAGTATTATCTTACTTAATAAGTACTTAGTAAAGGGAAAAGTATGCCAATATAAAAAATACATACTCCCCTGTCCTATTTTATGTGATAGTCTTTTTTTATTATTAGTTTGCCTCCAAAAATTAAATTACTTTACCATAAGTAAAAATAATTGAACTTTAAAATTTTTCTTTATCTTTAATAAAATAATTTATAACTATACAAATTATTTTAAATTATAAATTTTATTTTTTCTTTTTAATAAAAAAATAACATGCAAACGAGACGGAGGGACAAAATGCGGCTAAAGTGTACACACGCTATAGTCTGAAACTTTGTTAAAAAATTCAAAACATTATTAAATTGGGCTTGACTTTATTTTAGATTTTTAGTCCCACACGCAATTTTTGTTATAATAAGGAGGACTACTCTTTGTGTTCACTATTTTAAAAATAAATTTTTATTTTTATATATTAACAAAATTAATTGTTTTTTTTAAAAAAAAATATTAATTATTTATTTTTTAATTTAATATTAAATATTAATTAATAGAGATCGTGTGATAAAAATCATGTTAATTATTATTTTATTGAAAGATATATTAGGTTCAAATATAAACAAAGAGCATAAGACAAATTTATTAATATCACAAAACATAGGATTAAAAAAATATGTATTAGATAGTGTTGTAAAATAATCATGTAAATTATTTTTTAATATGTCAGGTTCAAATATAAACAGAGGGAGTAAGACAAATATATTAGTATCGCATAATGTAATCTAATTTAATTCTAAATTAGTCAAATTACTTTCAAAAAATGTAACATGACAATTGAAACTGGACTAAATGAAGTATCAAATAAGTTAGGAGAGAGATGAAATTCCACGAGGCACAACTTGGTAGGTTAAAAGAATTCGGATTCCTTTTGACAAATACTATTTGTCATTTCATGGTATTATTCTCTTCTTTCATTTTTACTCGTACATTATATTCTCTCTATTTATCATTACATGTTTATTAAGTATATTATTTCGAAATGTCTAATAATATTTATCCATTTTATAAAACAAATAAATATTTATCATGTTGTGTCTTTTTTATTATATTTTATCTTTGCTATTAAATATTACATTTGTTTTTCAATGTTTATATGACTTATATTTAATAAGGGTACATAATTTAGTAAACTTACCCTTATCATTTACAAGTTCTTAATTCATGTTTAAGGTCAACACTGAACAACTATTATTTGACAGATGGAGTAGTTTTCTGATTCTATATATACCTAGCTACTTCCCTTTCTTATTCTCTCAACTTGTCCATCTCCTTTCAAAGAAGATGGAAAACATGGTTGAAGAGAATAATAATTATTTGGAAACAACCATGTTCTTTCAACCAGATAGGTAAACTTTAATTCATGCTCTTTCTCATTTAGTATTTTTGGTATTCTTCTTGTGGAATTAATAAAGATAATTTTTCGTAGCTACTTGGATGAGCCAATTATATCGTCATACTATGATTCAAGCTCGCCAGAAGGGGCACAATCATCGAAGAACATTGTATCAGAAAGGATTAGGAGGAACAAACTCAAAGAGAAGTTATTTGCACTTAGAGCTCTTGTTCCAAAAATAACCAAGGTGAAACACAAATTGTTACTTAATATATACAAATGCATCTTTCTTTTGGACTGACTGATAAAAAAAGTGAGTCATATAAACTGAGACAGAAGGAGTATCTATTTATAAGTCTCGAGTAACTTGGAAGCCAAGTTTACTAGAACTAATTAACATGGACATTCATCAAATACTAGTGCATTAATAATGAAAATTAATGGACATCATATTAATATTTCATAACAATAATTACATTAAATAAATATATACATCATGAATAAGCATTTTAGTTTTTCTTTTTTCCAGATGGATAAAGCCTCAATAGTGAAAGATGCAATTGCCTATATTGAAGAACTGCAAAAGCAAGATAGGAGAATTCAAGGAGAGATATCAGAGCTTGAATCCGAAACCTCAAACAAGAATAGTACCCATCTTCAACATGAAACCTTTGATTTTTCAAAGCCTAAAAGACCAACAACACTTGATGAGCAGCAGTATGGATATCATTCTTCCCCTATTGATGTTCTTAAGGTAATTAAACAATATATAAATGTGCACTTTAAAGGTAGCCTCAGTTGACATCTGTGTCTTCCAACTTTGGATGTGCACAAGTAGACACTTAAACTTGTATAAAGTTGAACAAATAGATACTCATATCCTACGTAGCATAATACATATAGGACGTCAGGTAGGACCGCAAATTGTCATGTAGAATGTCTCATAAGACATGTGTGTCTACTTGTTTAATTATATACATGTTTAAATATCAACTTATACACACCAAAAATTAAAAGTCAGTTAAAGAACATTTTTATGTATTAGGTTTTTATTATAATGAAAGATATTCCATAAGATAAAGTTACTTATCTTCTTTTTTTCCTTTTGAAATTGTAGTTGAGGATATCTTCAATGAGAGATAAGACAGTGGTGGTGAACCTCACTTGCATCAAAAGAAGAGACACAATGGTAAAACTTTGTGATGTTTTTGAATCTTTGAATATCAAAATAATTTCTGCAACTATCTTTGCTTCCTCTGGGACACTTCTCCACACAGCTTTCATTGAGGTAACACAATCTTTTTCTCACCCTCTTTTTTTGTTTCTTTTTACTTCCATTGTTTTTTCCACTAACAATTTTTGTTTTCTAATTTAATAATAAATTGTTTAAATAAATATATTTTGCTTACATACCTAACAAAAATAAATAAATGTGAAATTCACTTATTTTCTTAAAAAATATTTGAAGTCTAATCATATACTTCCTCAGTTTAAATTTGATTGTTTGATTTTAACTTGACACAAATTTTTAAAAATTAAAGAAAACTTCTGAATTTTGTATTCTTAATTTAAAGTAAGTAGAATCTACGAAAAATGACGTTTTATCTTGTAATATCAAACAAATCATGTGGAAAGTTAGAACTAGAGAGTTATGAAATAAAAGGAAGAAACACTATATAGAGAAAAATAAAACAAAGGCATATATATATATGATCTATTCTGAAAAGATTAAGCTCTTTGGTTAATTATAAATTAGATGGATTCCTAAAGTTCTGAAGTGTTACTTGTAAAATGATAATTTCTTACTATGTGAAAAGTTCAATAATTTATACTCCCTCCCGTCTCATTTTATTGAGCTAGTTTGACTTAACACGGAATTTAAGAAAGAAAGGATTTTTTTTAAAATTTGTGGTTTAAAATAAGTGATAGATATTTATATGATTATAAATTACTTATTTTATTAAAGATAAAATGAATATTTTAAAGTTAAATTGTTATTAAATATAAAAATGTATCAATTCTTTTTTAGATGGCCTAACACGGAAAGTGACTCATATAAATTGGGACAGAAGGAGTATTAGTTAAATATAATACCTAATATCTACTGTCACTTTGATTTAATTTCTCTTTTCCAGGCTGATGAGGAAGACAGCAATCTTTTGAAGTTAAGGATTGAAACTGCTATAGCTTCTCTAAATAATCGAGAGAGCCCTATGAGTTCTTAGAACAACAATTGCTTTGATTCAACTATGTTTCTCCTTCATGATAATAAGGATGTATTTATTCCAAGAGTGTTTTTTTCCTGGTTGATCTTAAAGTTTGGTCACCTTTGAATAGCTATTAATTTATGTAGTTTGTAGTTGGTGTTTTTCACATGAAATTTCAGTCAATGAAAGTCTACCTTTATCGTCCATTTCTAAGGGTGTGTTTGGTAGGAAGGAAAATGTTTTCTAATTTTCTCATGTTTGGTTGACTTAAATGTTTTGGAATGTTTTCCAAATCAACTTATTTTTTTCAAATTTAAGGAAAATGACTTCCCTTACAAAAGTAAGGAAAAGATTTTCCAAAATCATTTTTAACCTCACACCACAACTTTCCAATGTAACTTAGTCTAGGGTATTGATTTTTGATACTAATCTAGGAATATCTGACTACTGATTCTTGATTTGAGACTTGACTCTCGAGCTCTATTCGAGACCCAACTCCCGTGTTCCGGATTGAGTCGGGTTAGATCTCCAGTGAGGACTAAAGGTCGAACTTTGGGTTAAGTCCCGAATCAGATGTTGGGTTGAGGTTTCGAGTTGGGTGTTAGAGTCGGGTATTAGATTGAGTGTTGAGGTCGAGCCTCATGTCAAGTGTTAGGTTTGGGTCCCGAATCGATCGTTGGGGTGGGATGTCGAAGTCGACTCCCGTTCAAAGGTTGGGTCCCGAGTCTGGGTCAAGTTCCGATTCCAAATCAGGTCCTGATTCGAAATCGAGTCTCGATTTCGGTGTATGGTCTCAATTTGGGTGTTAATGTCGAATTAGGGTTCAGAAATCAGAAGTTGGGTGTCGATGTCTGGATCAGAATCGGGTATCGAGTCAGGGTCTCAAGTCTTGAGTCTCGAGTCGGGGTTTTGGGTCTCAAGTCTTGAGTTTTGAGTTGGCGTCTCGGGTCATTGGTCGGGGTCTCGGGACTTAGGTTGGGGTCGGGGTTAGGTCTTGACTCGGGTGTCAATGTCGGTTTTATGGTTGGGTCGGGGTCGGGTCTCTAATCAGGATAGGATTCGAGTCTCAAGTCTAGGTCTCAGGTCTCGAGTCTCGGGTAGTGTTCATAGTTAGGTCGGGGTCAGGCTCGATGTCACGGGTCGAGGTTGGCGTCATGTCTTGGATCTCGGGTAGGGTGTCAGGGTCAGGGTCGGGTCTCGGGGTCGGATCCTGATTCAAAAGTTGAATCCTAGGGTTGGGTATCGTGTCTCAAGCGTCGGGGTCAAGGTCGGGTCTCAGGTCATATATAGTCTTGGTCGGTTGTTAGGGTCGAGGTTAGGGTCGGGTCTCCGGGTCGGATTCCGATTCAAAAGTTTGATCATGAGTCAGTTTTTGGGGCCGACAGTCGGAGTCGGGTCTCGGGTCGAGGTTGAGTTATATTCCATTTCAAATGTTGGGTCTGGGGTGGGGAGTCGGGGCTAGGCCCTGAGTTGGGTCTTGGGATCGTGTTTCGATTCGGGTCAGGGTCGGGTTTCAGTTTGAATGTTAGGTCTCGTGTCATGAGTAGGGGTCAGGTCCCTGATCGGGTATCGGGTTTGGGTGTTAGATCGATTATCGGGGTTGGTTTCAGGTCATAAACTATTTTCTTAAAAAGTCTTTTCTACTCTTTAGCCAAAAATAAAAGATATTTTCTAAAAAATATTTTCATTTACCAATCATGCACAAGAAAGTATTTTTTGAAAAATATTTTTCACTCACCAACCTAACATGAGAAAATAAGTCAGAAACCAACTTATTTTCCAAGAAAACATTTTCCTCTCTACTAAACACACCCTAAATTTACATAAGTGTTCAACACACGGTGCATGCCACAATATTAGTGTGTACCCCTGGATCAGTGGTTTATAATAAGAATTGAATCGCACGTGAATTATTATGAACAAATGCTATATTAATCTTGATGTTGTATAACTTGCTAAAGTGAATGATCAAGGTGATCGTAAAAACAATATATTGTAAAGTAATGAAATAAGACAAGAAGATTATTCTTATTGAATATTTTCGGGGTGTGATCGTCTGATGATATTACTAGAAAATGACAAATTGAGAGCTTTCGAGCTTTAGTTAGAGCTTAATATAGTTATTGTGATGAGAATCAGATGAATTATATTACAAGTGAGGGGAATGAGTGTACTTATAGTCTAACGTACCCTAAGTAATGTCTTGTGTGTATTTTTCAGCCTCTCATAATAAGCATATTATATGTACGTTTAATTCATCAAATGCGTGGTTGAATGACTACTTGAGAGAATCTTGAATTATCCGGAATTTTTTTTTATAGATGAAGTTTATCTAGATCGACTATTGATAAACTTTATTTCCAATCTCATTGCTCCCAAACTAGATGATTTGTATAGTTGTTTCGTACCTTCATTAATGGATAGAAGAAGCCTTATTGGGTACGACTTAAGGTCATGACCACTATTATTGTTGGTGAGCTAAATCTGACTAGATTTTATTTGTCACGTGTCACGTTCTGATACATTGAAATGTCAAATCCTAATTTAATTTGACTCATATAATTAATGTGTAGAACTAAAGAATTAAGAATATATATATCATCAGAGGCGAATCCAGGATTTTAAGAAAACGGGTGCACCATTGCTTTAAAGATAATATCAAAAAAATTATAATAACAATAACTAAGCGAGCAATACATAAAAATTACATTACCACAAAAAATATCATCAGTTTACAATTGTACTCGACGAGACTTCATATTTTGAAAACGATTTATAATAGCATCATTACTTACATTTTCAAATATCTTCCACTCTATCTTACAAACTAAACATCCATTCAAAAATTCTTCACCAATGCTATTCAACTTAATTAGTCACAAATTTAACTAGCAAATTTAAAATAAAATAAGAGAATCGCATATCTTTCACAATAAAAAATAAGGGAATCACACCCTTGAAAGTTCAAATAAAATAGAGGAATCACAATCTTTGAAAATCTAACTAAAATAGAGAAATCACACCCCTTTCACATTTAACAATAAGAAAATCACACATTCATAATAAAAAGAGGACTTATGCCTCTTTTGCATTCGAAATCACATATTCATAGAAAGAAGAGGAATCACACCCCTTTCACATTTAAAAAAAATAAGGGAATCACACCCCTTTCACATAAAAAAAAAAGGGAATCACACCCCTTTCACATTAAAAAAAAAGGAATCACACCCTTCAAAATTGATAATATAATATGAAACACATTCCTTACAAGTTACATCCGCAAAATATGTAAGTTTGAGATAATCAATTCTTTAGCTATTGATGATTTCCTATTATAAGTAATGACAAGGTTTTTTTATATGAAAACCCTAAAATTAAAGTGATATATACATATATATATATATATATATATTTATTTATTTATCTTGTTAGTTTGTTTATTAAAAAGAGAAATCATAAACTAAAATTACCTTAAACTTT
>JAJOOD010006827.1:0-27926 GCA_029582525.1 Solanum tacnaense
GTTCCCCCCCCCCCCCCCCCCATATATATATATTCTATAAATGACAGTATTATATACTTTTAAAATTATTTTTTCAGGATAATTATTTTGATTTGTCTATTAATTTTTTTTTGAATGAATTAATCCTTAAAAGGGATAAATTATAGTGTGCATCTAAAAAATTTAAAGAGTGAATTTCAAAAAAAATATATGATTGTTTAGTTATAAGACAAAAGTCTCAAATAACTCATCTATGGCATCTGTTATGAGCTCAACCATATCATGTCATTGCTGATATCATAAAGGCTCATTCATATTCCATGTCATTACTTTTTAAGGATCAGATTTAGTGATTTTTCTTAGAGCACCGCACTGTGATTGAATGACGGATTTCAATGATGAAGAGAAAAGTCTAGTTCTCTTTTTATTTGAAAGGGGAATAGATGTCTTATTGAGAGTGATTACGGAAGAACCTTTTCATAGAGGAGAGCCATAGGCCAGTTTGTAGAGCAAGCTTGAAAATAAATGGAGAGGTCATTTTACAAAATCATTTTTTCCATGTGGCCTCTCATTTGAGGTCCACATCAACAAAATTAAATGACAACAATTAATTAAAATTTGACCTATCCTAATCAGGTTCAAACTCAATTTATCGACAAGCAGTGACGTAGTCAGAATTTCTATGAAGGGGTTCAAAGTATAAAAAGGTAAACACGTGAAAATTATACCATGAAAAATGGAGCGAGACGGAGAATGAGAAAAATAACTTTAACCAGTAAATTTAAGATGCTTTGTCATGTTGTGTTTAACGTTTCTTCCTACTTTTACCCCGTTCCTTTAAGCTTTCTTAAAATTTCTTGTATTATTTTTCTTTTGTTTTATAATGTTCTACTTATTTTATACATTTTTTAAAATTTTAAGGAAAAATTACTGAAATACACGTCTTATGTTTCCCTTATTTCTAATATACACGTCTTATGTTTCCCTTATTTCTAATATACACGTCTTATGTTTCCCTTATTTCTAATATTCCCTTCTATTTCTATAAACCTCTAAAATCCCTTATTTCTCTCCTAATTCTAAATTATTTTATAATGCATCCGAGCTAGTTTTTAATGAATTTGAGCTAATTTTTAGTGTATCCGAGCTAGTTTTTAATGTATCCGAGCTACATATTATGTATCCGGTTTATTTTATAATGTATCCGAGCTAGTTTTTAATGTATCCGATCTACATATTATGTATCCGGTTTATTTTACTTTTTCAGGGAATAATGTAATTACAAACTAAATAGGGATATATTGTAATTTCATATAAAAACTATGTGATTCCTAAAATTTATACAAAAGAAAATATATTTATTTTAGAAAAAACAAGAATAGAACTTCACATTAAGCCCAAAAGCAATAAGGTTTTTGACTGGGTTAAATATATGAGCCCAAAAGCTGAGCACATCTTTGGCCCTTCACTATGAGATGGAAAAAAAGAGGGACAAATAATGTGTTGCCTGGGTTTGAACTCAGGAAGCTTCGCCAAACTCTGAACCCATTTAACTATTTGGGCCTCATTTGTTTTCATTAAGATTAAAACGTTTGAATCTGAATGCACGTCTCATTGGTTAAGATGTTGTCTCTAGATATGTACACTGAATGATTAAGACTGTTTATTTTTTAGTATCTGAATGTATATAATTCATCATTATATAAGCATAATAAATATATAATTCAAATAATATTACTATGTGAAGTTAAACGTTTTGTGCCTTTTAAGAATATACACTAAAAATAAGTAGTATGTAAAAATAAATAAGGCAACCCCAAATTAATAATATTTTTGTGCATGTGTGTAAATATTTAAGGCCTCTTGTTATAATTTGGTGTTAGACTACTAATTTTTTTGAAGCACTCTTGACACAAATTCAAGACATTTTCTTTTAGAAAAAAAGAAGAAAAACATAATACACAAGTTTTTCTAGAGCAAGCCAGTCGGCAAATTCTTGTCTACCTTAAGAATAAGCTTGAAGTAATAAAAGTGTCAAGAGTTATTGATGAGTCTAATCTAGAAAAAAAAATGTCAATAAACATAGGGCAAGAGTGGAAAAAAGAAAAGTAGGGTATGTCTCTCTAAAATACTAACACATTGATTTAAATATTATTAATTTGCTTGATCTTTTTGTTTATTCATTGCATATTTTAGTGATATGTATATGAGGATCTTAGTTTACTTAAGATGTGTCTCTGGAATTTCAGTCAAAGTCTAGAGGGTACTAATTGTGCCTTATCCCTTTTTTAAGATTTTCATTTGTACATGAAGATGCAATAAGTTTTGTAGGATTGTAATTCAAAAGAGAGGACACAAAAAGAGGATGGTTCAAGCGAGTTCAGAAAAAGAAACTGAAAGTAAAAGAAATTGTATCTAACAACCTCGAATCAAAAACATCTGAAGAAGATGATGCATCTGAGTCAATGGATCAAGATGATAGTGAATTTTTTTTTATTTTTTATTTTTTGTGATTTGTATTTCTATCAATACAATCAACTTTATGTTGTATATGATTTTCTGACTTTAGTGTATCAATGTTTATTGCAGTTTTTATACTTTTTAGACCATATTTGTATATTTTCAATAATTATATACAATTAATTATTTTTCATTTGTATATTATCAGGAAGTATACGTTCCACCTATTATTTGTATAATTTCAGCATTATTGAGGTATTTAAAAAAAAAAAAATTAAATCTGGACTCATTGTCCATGTTATTAATTATTTAAAATGGGCCAACAATACAAAAAGGAACCTGGTCGGTCCAAAAGTGACCTGACCAGGTGAAAATAAACACAACCCTACAATTGGGTTTCCTAATTGAACCTTTAATTTCCAATTTCTCCACCTACTCTTTCTCTTCCTTGTTGTTGTAGCCGTTGGAGACGTACTTCATTGTGAATATTGTTGTTGTTCTCAGTTGTCAAAGGTATGTAACTCTTCTTGGCTGTTGATTTATGACCTCTTCTTCTCTACTGACTTCTTTTGCCTTTGTAGATGTACCTTCCATTTGGAATTTTGATAAACTTCAATGAGAGAATGGCCCTTGCATTCCAGTATTGTAGATCAGATCCATGTAAGATTAGCACTTTCTCCTCCTTTTTGTTTGTCCCCATTAAACCCCTAAACCCCTCAATTTTGTAGTTGAAGACGAACAGTAAGGGGATGCTCCCGCGGTTCATCATTGTGATCTCCTTCCTGGATGCTTGTTATGAACTCAGATTTGGCTCCTTGTCTCTTGACTTTTGCTAGTCCCTATAATCTGCACCTAAGCATATTGACCATTATTATTGCTGATGATTCTCCTTGTTTTAATTCTCCATGTTGGAATCTACTGTTTATCTGTATTTAATATCCTTTTCCCCATACTTGGTAGATGACTGAAGTTCTGGTATTCCTGTTTATCATCTTTATTTATTGCTGTATTTGCTATGTAATCTGCTAGCTGATTTGCTTCTCTAAAGATATGTTGAACATACACGTTGAGTTGTATAACTATGGCATGCATGTCCCCTATCATCTCCCTTAATTCCCAAGGTATCCTCCAATTCCTAGTAATCATGTTTTTAACCATAAGAGAATCTGTTTCCAGCTGAATTTGGTTAAAACATTTCCTTTTGCAAAAATGCAATGCTTCCCAAATTGCTTTCACCTCTGCCTCCATATTGGTAGTAACTCCTATATCTTGTGATGCCGCATACATAAGATCTCCATCACTATTCCTAATGCAAAATCCATACGCACTCTGTCCTGGGTTTCCTTTGCTAACTCCATCCGTATTACAAGTCATCCACCCTTCTCTTGGTAGCTTCCATCTTACTAGAAGATGGTGAAGAGTAGGTTTGTAGTACTGCAAAATACTAACCATTTCTGGCCAGTGGCATGTTGTCCCTTTAATCCATGGGAAATTTATCCTTAGTAATTGATGGATTGTCAATTGACACTGATGATGCATCCAATCATAACATGTTGTCTTCCCATTTCTTAACGCATTTCTTCTTTTCCACAACTCCCACATAATGATTGCTGGAACTGCCTTTAGAATCTGATCCAATTTATTCGATATTTTGCGCTTCCACCATCTATGAATGATTTGTTGAAGGTTCAACCCATTTATATTGATACCTACATAAGTAGCAAACTGCTTCCATAGCTTTTGGGCTATGGGAGCTGTTAGAAATAAATGTGACATGGATTCCAACTCTCCTTTCTCGCAACAGTAGCATTTGGATACCACATGAATCTTCATCCTTTTGAGATTATCACCAGTGGAAATTCTTCTCCTCCACACTCTCCATAAGAAAAATCCAATCTTCCAAGGAAGACCTTTCACCCACATGTACTTGTTCCATTCATTCTCCTCCCTTCTGCTCCTCATATTCTGGAAGGCTGATTTGACGGTGAAAATTCCTTTCTCATCCCCTATCCACCAAGCCTTGTCCGTATTGTCCTCACAAATATTGGCTCTTATATTTGTTGTTATGTGCTGCACCATTTCCTCTGATACAAAGGCCTTCAACTTACAAACATTCCAAGAGCCATTTGTTATGAATTCTTTCACTTCCAACTCTTCTTCTTATGCCAATTCCCATTCTGTATAAAAAAGGGCACCTTGCCTAGTCCAATTGTCGAACCAAAAGCTGGAATTTCCAGCTTTTAATTGCCACCATATATCATGTTCTACTTCTTCTCTGATGTTGATCATTTTCCTCCACACATCTGATGTCCTAAGCTTTTTCCAATACTGGGTACAGTTTCTTGCAATATTTGTTCCACATGTATGTCGCCCACAAATAATTTGTGGAAACTCTAAAGTTCCACCAAAGTTTAGCAAATAGGGCTTTATTAATGTCATGTAATGATCTAAATCCAATTCCCCCTTCTTCCTTTGGATAACACAAATCCCCCCATGCCACTCAATGTTTTCCTTTAATACCTCCTACATTTCCCCAAAAGAACTTTGCAAATATTTGATGTATTTGCTCTATCACTTTCTTAGGTGGGTTCATTGCCGATAACATATAAACTGGCATTGACTGGAGAACATTATTCACAAGCACCTGTTTTCCTCCAAATGATAGGAATTTGTTATGCCAAGACAGGATTCTTCTCGATATTTTCCTAACCAGTTCTTCAAAATAACTAGCATTTTTCCTACCATAATAAATCGGACAACCTAAATATGTGAAAGGAAAAATACTTTGTCTAATTCCAGTTAATCTCCTCATTCTGATAGCTATAATCAAAGGTGTCTTATCATGAAGATAGAAAAAACTCTTTGATTTGTTAATCTTCTATCCTGACACATCTTCATAGTCACGTAGTATTTTCATCATATTAATCATTGATCTTCTATCTCCTGAACAGAATAAGATGGTGTCATCCGCATATGAAAGGTGATTTATTTGTGGACTCCACTTTGGAAGCCCAAAATCTTTAAAATTAGCATCCCTGTGCAGGCTGTTAAGCCCTCTCGCTAGTACCTCCGCAGCGATGATGAAAAGTGTTGGAGATAAAGGATCTCCTTGTTTCAAACCCCTTGAAGATTGAAAAAAACCATGTGCCCTTCCATTTATTAAAACTGAATACCAGTTATTTGATACAATCTGCCATATCATATCAATCATTTCTTCCGCGAAACCAAACTTCCTTAACACTTTAGTTAGGAATATCCAAGACATTCTATCATATGCCTTGGCCATATCCAATTTCACCACCACATTAACATTTTTGCTTCTCATGTTCATGTCTTTGATTATTTCTTGAGCCAACAGTATGTTCTCCGTAATACTCCTTCCTTTCACGAATCTTGACTGAGTCGGGGATATAATTTGTATAATTGATTTTGTATATTTTTTGTGATTTATATTTTTATCAATACATTTCACATTATGTTGTATATGATTCTATGGATTTAATGTATCAATGTTTATTGCATTTTTCTTACTTTTTTAGACCTTATTTCAATATTTTCAACAATTATATACAATTATTTTTTTGTATTTGTATACTATCAACAAGTATACTGTAACGACCCGTTAGGTTGTTTTGAGGACTGGGACTATTTTGACTCTTTCAGTAAAATTTTAGATGGAAATTTTGAACTATTTGGTAACTACAATTATTTAGTTAACAGATTTATAAAAAAAATTAATATAGCTGATAGTTAATGGACCAAGTCTATTTTAATATCTTTTACCACTTGGCACATATAATTAAATTAAGTTAATAGAATTTGTCACTTTTAATATCTAATTATTTTATTTAGAAAAAAAAACCAAAAAAAAAAAAAGAAGAAGAAGAAAACAACCTAGGACACGACTTAGTTGCGGCATAGCCACGAAGATCGACAACCTTCAAAGTAAGCAAATTTCAGTTTGATTTTCAATTGTGTGCCTATATATATATATAAAATTGATTTTCTAATTACTGCATTTTATATGTGAATGTTAAAGTGGTTAGATAAGGAATTTGTTTTAGTTTGCAGGTTGACCTAATGTAGTGGTTTAGGGGAGACAAGGTCTTAGTGGCCAATATTTAATGGTTATGATTGGACAAGGCTAATGGGTGGTGGTAATGCATAGGGTGAATAGATGGAGGTTTGCAAAATTGTAGTTTCCAGGGATTTGCATATTGTTTCACGTTAACTTCGATATTGGTTTTTTTTCCAGATCCTTCATGTAATTATCACCCTATGATTTAAGTTTGAATATATTGGTATACCTAATTAAATATTAGGTATATTATATTATATAAATATTATTTGATATATGACATTAGGAGAAATTAAAGATTTGTCCTAAGCTTGAAATTTAGTAAATATGAAACTTGTCATCTTAATTGTCACCAAAATTAGGAGCTTGATTATAAACTAGGGTGAATTTTTAAGTTTATAAACAATTATAAACTCAAAATCGCAAGTTGTGATGACATCTATGTTTCCAACCGATAGATAAGCCAACCTAATACTTTTACCAACTAAATTCGATATAAGCGACAGAAAAGTAAGCAACAAATATAATTGATGTAGATCAAAGTGACACTACTTCAAGGAGACCTTTCAGAAGGAGTCAAGCCAAGGACCTTCAAGCATTGCAAGCATTATGGATGAAGATGAAACCTTTGGAAGGCTCCAACATGGAAGAGTTGAAGATATTTAATAAATTAAGTGCTCTGTCATTTTAATTACCTTGTAATTTTAATGATGGGCAATTGAGTCTTTGTTCACTATTTCTAGTTTTTAGTATAAATAGTAGATATTATGATTTCATAAGTAGTTTTTGGATATGTTATGCCTCTTGTGAGAGTTTGGAAGCCCTTTGTTGAACTTTTTTTAGTATAAATAGTAGATATTAGGATTTCATAAGTAGTTTTTGGATATGTTATGCCTTTTGTGAGGGTTTGGAAGCCCTTTGTTGAACTTCAACATTTTATCCTAGAATTTGCAAGTAAGGTTGCTACTTTCTTGAGGATTTTAATAGATTAGGTGCTTTTATTTCTCAATTAAGTGGTGTTTTGGTTAGTTTCATCATTACATCTTTTAGTTGCTTGAATTTAATTGTGTCTATCTCTTTTATCTATTTTTTTATTTCTATTTTATTTTTATCTTCTTGTTTCACATCAAATTGGTATTAGAGCAAGGCCAAAGAATTGTTCCTACAATTCTTAATCTTTGAATTGTTTAATTTCTGAAATCTGGAAAAAAAATCTACAAAAATAATAATTTGAATGTAGTTGATGAATTTGAGAGTTTGTTGATTTCTTTGAGCTACATATTGTTGTTTCCTAGCTGAAAAACAAAGAATACATGCTAAAAATAAAATGAGAAGCCATTGTTAGAATTTGAAGTTTTGAAGAAGAAACTTGAAAATGGATTTGTTGATTTGTTGTCTGTTGTAGAAATTGGTGACCAAAGCTTGTTGATGTAGTTGTGGAGTAGTGATTTCTCGAATTTGAGTCCATTTGATGAAGTATTGAAGGGGACTGGTTTAAAAAATTTTAAAAAAAGATTGACCTACTTCTTGGAGAAGAAGAAGAAGAAAAAAAAATTCTCTATTTTTGTTAGTTAATTCTAGCTAGTTTACTTTTAGTATTAGTTCATACCTAATTTAAGCTAGATCTTGTTCGTGCCAATTTTTTCTTTCTTTTATTTTGTTGAATGCTTATTTGTTTTCATTTCATTTAATTTTAATGTCCTTTCTTGACTTACATAAACTCCACTCCATCCCCAAGAAGTAGTACCACTTGTGAATTATTTGACGGTGTGGACTCTCAACTTTGGGTTATTCAAGAGTGGTAAAAGGCATGAGTGAAGTGAGTTCATTGGAGGGTAGCCTTAAAAGCCTTGGTCTTAGAATGATACACGAGTGTGAGTAAAAGATAAAAAAAGAATACATTAAGTGAGCGAGTGGTGAGGAACTTTTTCTACTTACTCTTTATTTCTTTTTGTAGGTACAATGACTCAATTGGAGGGAGAACTCTCTAACAAAATGGAAATGACGCTTCAACAACTATTGAAAGTCATGAGAGATATGAAGGGAAAATTGAAATATGTGGATAAGAGGGTGAGAACTCAAGAAATCGCAAAGCAGCCACTTGAGATTTTCAATCCTAGTAGTCAAAATGATGAGGGATTAAGTAAAACTCCTCTTGATGCAACTCCATCACACTTAATTGTGAAAGATACCCAATCTCCAAATGTCACATTATCAACGAAGGCTCGCAATCAAGCGACACTTTCAAAAGGGGGAGATCAACAAGCAAATCTTTCACCACAAGTAATTAGACCTCAAATGAGAGCCCAACATAACATTGAGGAGCATGATTATTTTGATGGTGATACTTATGGCTATGAAATAGACAATCAAGCTCAACAAGAGAGGTTAGGTGGGAGAGGAAGAAGAGAATGAAATGGAGGCTGGCATCCGATTGATGGTAGAGCACTTAAAGAAGAAACTTATTTTCCCTCATTTACTTCAACTTCCCGATTTCCAGAAGATATTTGAAATTGAGTGTGATGCTAGTGGAATAGGCATTGGTGCGGTCATGATGCAAGAAGGAAAATCCATAGCTTACTTTAGTGAGAACTTAAGAGGAGCTCCATTGCAATATTCTACCTATGATAAGGAACTATATGCCCTAGTGAGAGCCTTAACAAATTGGCAACATTATTTGTGGAATAAGGAGTTTGTGATTAGAACCGATCATGAGGCTTTGAAGCATATTAGGGTTCAAAATAAGCTTAATAGAAGGCATGCCAAATGGATAGAATTTATTGAGTCTTTTTCTTATGTGGTTAATTATAAGCAAGGCAAAGAGAATATTATGGCGGATGCTTTATCTAGAAGATATGCTTTGATGAATACCTTGACTTCTAGATTGATGGGTTTTCAGAGTTTGAAGGAGTTATATTATGATTTTGAAAAAGTCTTTGGGGGAGTGTCAAGTGAGCTTGAATAGGTGTGTACATGTTGTTAAAAAGGGTAATGAAGCTAGAACTCCTAGGTTTGAGTTGAAGGATGACTATTTGTTTAGGAATGGAAAGCTTTGTGTACCTATGTCCTCATGGAGAGAGTTATTAGTGAAAGAGGCACACAATGGAGGTTTGATGGGTCAATTTGGAGTGTCAAACACCTTAGCTATTCTCAGTAAACATTTCTTTTGGCCATAATGCTAGGAGATGTGGAGAGAATTTGTGCTAGGTGTTTGGATTGTAAGCATGCTAAATCTTGTACCCAACCCCATGGGTTGTATACCCCTTTGCCTATTCCTAGCGGCCCAGATATTTCCATGGACCTTGTTGTTGGTCTCCCGAGGACTAGGAAAGGTAAGGATAGCATCTTTGTTGTTGTGGATAGATTTTCTAAAATGGCTCACTTTATTGCTTGTCATAAAAGTGATGATGCATCTCATGTTTCTATCTTATTTGTTCATAATGTGATGAAATTGCATGGTGTTCCCCAAACAATTGTTAGTGATAGAGATTCAAAGTTTCTAAACCATTTTTGGAGGTGTTTGTAGGGAAATTTGGAAACTAGGTTACTATTTTCTACTTCTGGTCATCCTCAAATGGATGGTCAAACTGAGGTGGTTAATAGAATCTTAGGTAACATGCTTAGGGCTATGGTTTAAGGAAGTTAACTTCTTGGGAGGATCAATATCCATTAATTGAGTTTGCATATAATAGAACTATTCATAGATCTATTGGCATAACCCCTTTTGAGTGTGTTTATGACGTTAATCCCTTGACTTCATTAGATTTAACTCCTTTACTCAAAGATGTTATTGTGAGTATAGATGCAAAGCTAAGGCAAAAGCTATGAAGAATATCCATGAGAAAGTAAGAATGTGAATAGAGAAGGCCATCAATGATGCAACCAAAAGAGCCAACAAGGGACGAAAGTGAGTCATCTTTGCACCCGATGATTGGGTACGGATTCATTTTAGGAAGGAAAGATTTCCAAGCAAAAGGAAGTACAAACTTATGCCAAGAGGAGATGGACCTTTTCAAGTGCTTGAGAAGATTGGGGATAATGCTTACAATGTGGACTTACCAAGTGAGTATTTGGTCCATAATGTCTTCAATGTTAGTGATTTATAACTTTTTGATGCAGGTGTGGCGAATTCGAGGACGAATCCTTTTGAAAATAGAGGTTTTTCAAGTAAAGTGACATTTCGAAAAGAGATTATTTTATTTTAGAGTCACCACTTGAAATTGAGTTTTGGTGTTCCAAGTTACCTTATTTGAACCCCTATTCAAAAGAAAGTTGACTCTAATTTTTATTGGTCTACGAACTAGAAATCTGGATAAGGAATTCTATTGATCAAGGGAAAGGTGTGAGGCACCCCTCGAGTCCCGTGGTTCTAGCACGGTCGCTTTATTGACTTATATCTGGCTTGACTTAATTTTGGATATATTATGCTTATTAGCTTAATAAATTTACTTATATCCCGCCTTCTTTGATTTATTATAAACTGTCTTAATTAGTGTGTGGTGTACTAACAGCAGTGCTTTCCAGCCTTACCACAAATTGTTTATTTGTTTGTATTTCAAGTTTTAGATCTTAATATTTGCCTATTATTATTATCAGTCTAAATTACATGTTATCTTAGTCTTATTTTATTTTATTTTTTCTTAAAAAAAAGAATGAACACAATATTAATAAGAACATAGAGTAAAAATAAATTAAAATAATATACCTTCCCATACATATTTTACACTTGTTGCGTTAGTATAAACATGTTAGGAATTATGGGCACCTAAAATCTTTTATTTGTCCTTATTTTAATCATTAAAATGAAAAGAAAAACCTACTAATTAAAACCAATATTTTACATAGTAAATATTTGTTATTAATTATTCTCATCATTTAAGTTTGTTAAGCAATAAATGCATGTATCATCATAAGAGAACTAAAATATAAAAATAAGAACATGAAATAGACTAAGGTTTGTTATAACAATTTCGCACTAAGTCTAATGATATAAAAGATCTAAATCATAAAGTTGATATGAAAGATTTGAGCATACTATTATAACATCAATGAATATAAATGAATTAAACACATACGAAATGTAACAATTTCAACATATATATTGCAACCAATGCTTGTATAATCATGATATTAAACTATATAAAAGGATTAAGTGTTACCTCTTGTGAAAATTAATTCACAAAGAAAAGATTACAATCGAAATCACGAATTTAGAACCACGAACAAAAACCTCAAACTCAACTTCTTTTTTTTCGGTTTGCTTTTGTCGTTGTGCGATTTTTATTTTTATTTTGGTGTTGCTGGAAGGAAAGAGTTGTTTTGTTTGTGGAATTTTGGCGTGAGTTTTTTTTTTGTGTCGCTGATTGTTTCCTTTTTTTCCCCGTGTTTTGTGCTGCTTTTATTTTTTTTGGGGGTCTGTACGTGTGTGTTTTTGGTTGTTCTCCCTCTGTTTGTGTGCCTATGTATGTGTTGATATAGGTGTTGTATTGGTAGTGTGTTGTTGTGGGTTGGGGGTAGTGTAGGTGTAGTGTAATGGGATCACGGGGTAAAGGTGGGGTGAGTAGGTGTAATACGTTATTATTATTTATTTATTTTTAATATAATATAATTATTTAATTATATTTTTTTTACTAACCAAAAATTAAGTAGCTAATAATAAATTATAATTAATAAATACTTGCTTATTTATTAAATTAAAATTAAAAGAAACATATATTTTATAAACTTTCTTTTAAAAAAAATAAAAATAAAACTTATATTAATAATGCAACTCTTGTTTTTAGTTTTCAAATATTTTAAAATGAAATTATGAAAATAAGATAAATATATATAAAAAAATTAGTTTAGATCCAAAAGAAATACTTAAATATTAAAAGGCGTAAAATTTTATGTTTGGTAAAAAATTAGGTGTTCACATTCCCAACTGATAGGTAAGCCAATCTAATACTTTTACCAACTAAATTTGATATAAGCGAAAAAAGTAAGCAAAAGCATAATATTCTTAACACAAAATTAGGTAACAGGAAATGCGGAAGAGATAAAATATTATCCCAAGATTTGGTGTCATAAGTACAAAATCTTCTAAATATGGTGCAAGTCTGAAACTCAAGTGACAAGTCTAAACATAAGAGATATCATGTCTCAATTATTTAAAGCAATTCCTACATTTGTCTTAATACATGTATCACTTATAATATCTTTATTCTAGAATCTAAAACTCATAAAATTAAATTCTTCTTTTATCCCTATGTGACTTTTTATTAACTTTTCACTTGACTTGACGAATTTATTTAATACACAAATATTATTTACAATTCAATAAACATGTTCTTATAAATGAGTTAGAAATTATGTTGGCAATGGTTAGATAAAACAAAAATTCGTAAATCCCTCAATATTCATCATATTGAGTTGATGACTGATTGGCATTGGCAAGAGTAAGTTACTTTATTTCATTTGAAAAATTCGTTGAAGACGTTCCATTTTTGGACTGATTTTGAGAAGATTGCTTCTTTTTTAACTTCCTGCAACATTCTTTGGTTTGATGAAGTTATGATTGTCTCCACTTGAGTTGTTTTATTTGTACTTGCTTGTAAAGTTGTGTTCAACAGCAACTGATCTGTTGATGTTTTTCATTTTATCTCTCAAGTTTTATGATCTTCTGCACACAATACAATTCATTCATAAATAAAATATAAATCAGACAACATGAATATAGATTTTAAATAATACTGAACAAATGATCGATAGACATCATAATATCTTTATAATCAATGGTTGACAGAACTACAAACAAATACTTTTATTGTAGTTTTAAGTCTGCATATTTTTAAAAGAATTGTATTGTACCTTCTAATTACTTCAGGGCTGATGAAAGAGGATTAGTACCATTGGAAGTTAACGTCGATTGCAAGGAAATTATAACCCTCATTCAAGGGGAACACCCTACTTACGAAAATATTCTTTCTGATTGCAGGGATCTACTTCAACGTCTGGGGAACCCCCCAATACACCACGACTTTAGAGAAACAAACCAAGTGGCAGACGCTCTAGCAAAGGAAGGCGCTAAAATGGATCATATCAATTCTTTTTTGTGCATGGAAATTCCTCCGGTGTTTGTATCCAAGAAACTAGAAGCAGACAAAGAAGGAACTCCATTTGTTAGACTATCTAAGAAATCTTTTGCAAGTAACTCATGTAATAGTACTAGTAATAGTGGTACTAATAATAGTATGCCCCTTCCCCAGAACACCAATAGTAGGTGTCCTGTTTTGCCAGATGGTAACAATGTAATGATGCATATTACGTAATCTATATATATTACTCTGTTTTGAACCAAAAAAAAAAAAATTTGAACTTTGAATAGGCATCATGGAGGATTTTATAACTGAGCATTGTTTCTGTAAAAGCATACCGTTTTAAAAGTGTAGGCTTCTTGAGAAGTTGAAGTGAATTCAAATTTAATAACATCATGATAAGTTAAACGTGACACACGTTTAAGAATTGTTCCACGATTATGCTAACAATTCGAACCTTTTTTTTCTTCTTCCAAATAACAATTTTTTTTAAAAAAAGAAGTTATTCTATATTTACATGATTTTAATTTTAATTTGTATGAATAGATAATCCTCTTTTAAGGAAAAATCATAAATTTAAAAGAATAAAACTAACTCCTCACGTACATAAAAAAGTCACACGCAAAAATGATACTTTTAAAATATTAAATATTAAATATTAAATATTTTCTAAAATGAATGTTAAAACTTTACAAAATTTTAAATTAGTTATATTTTAAAAACCCACGTTGATTTTAAATAAAAAATTATAATTAATTATAAATTGTTAATTTTAATAAAATGTGATAACTTTTCACAAAAAAGGAACCATACATCCTATTCTTAGAACTATTTTAAAATTATTTCTTTCGTTTACTTGTAAAATTCATTTTAAAATCTTTGTAAACCTACTTTAAAAATAAAAATTAAACTACAACAGCTGCAGTTTTTTATATATTTAAAACTGATTTTGTTTTAAAATAATTTATTTATTTTGTTCTACGTGTGTGTGTCAAGAACGTGGAGAAAACAAATTACACGAATTAAGGTGTAGTTGGATTGGTCTGTCTTCATTTTGTATCCTATTTATTTTAAATGCCTCTCTCTCTCTTTTTTTCATTAAATATTAAATATATATACTAGCCGTGAGGACCAAAGTCATTAATTGATTTCACCCTTGACATTGATCTAATTCATCAATGAAACATAATAGATGTAGATGTGAACAACAACAATGAAAAACAACACCAAAACATGAAAGAAAAAGCAACAACAAGACGAAAAAGGACCAAAGTCATTAATTGACTTCATCTCCTTCACATTGATCTATTTTATCAATGTCACATTGATCTCATCAATGAAACAGAATAGGAGTAGATGTGAAACATCAGAAAAACAAGAAGAAGAAGAAGATACGGAACAAGAACAAAGAAGGAACCATTTACTGGGGGTCTGATTGGGGATCCTACTGGCATGTCGCGCCAAACCCCTATTTACTGGGGTCTGATTGAACGTCCTACTATCGCGTTGCGTCATGCCCCTATTTACTGGGGATCTAATTGTGCATGACGCGTCAGGCCCCCAGATACCGGGGTCTGATTGGGCATCCTACTGGCACATCACACCAGGCCCCCATTTATTGGGGGTCTGATTGGGCATCCTACTAGCGCGTCAAAATTTAGCAAAATCAGTGACATTGAAAAGAGGATTTCAAGACCTTTCATTTGATATTTTATGGGCCACCTAAGTCATTTTGTACTGAAAGTTATGGTTATTTGAAGTTGACCCAAAACTCACAACTCAAGCATAACTTTAAATTAGCTTTTTTTCAAATTAGTTCTTTCTATTTTTAGTTCTTTCTAAGGTGGGTTGTTACAACTTCCTATTGATCTATTTCATCAATGTCACATTGATCTCATCAATGAAACAAAATAGGTGTAGATGTGAAACAATAATGAAAAACAACAGCAAGAAGACGAAGGATCAAAGTCATGAATTGACTTCATCCCCTTCCCATTGATCTATTTCATCAATGTCACATTGATCTCATCAATGAAACTCAATGAAACAGAATAAGTATAGATATGAAACAGCAATGAAAAAAAACTGAAAAACAACAACAAGAAGACGGACCAAAGTCATTAATTGACTTCATACCCTTCCTTCCCTTTTCTTTTTATTTCTTTTCATTTCGTTCAATATCTTCTTTTTTTTTAACTAGTATTCGTATCCGCGCGTTGCACGGAAAATATTAAGTATTAATTCATCATAAGAAAATGTTACTTGAAAATATAATAGTCACAAAATAACATAATAGAATTTTGATTTTGTTATATTTGTAGTCTTCTTGCTTATCAAAAATACATAATTGATACTTATTATATGTTTCTAGCAAAGATATAAATTTTTAAGGTAAGTATAGTAGAATGATTGTACTCTGAATTAACTAGATAATACATTTTTTGAGTGTCGACGTAAGTAAAATTATACCATTCTTGCAATGTTCTTATCAATTGTCTCTTTGTTGATAAATGATAAGTCTATTGATTTGAATGCATCGTCAGTATTTGCAGAAAAAAATTGGTGCCGCAAGCTATTTCGAATGCACCTTAGAAAATTAATTGAAGTTGACTATTGCAGCCTGCAGATATGTTGCGGCATTCTAAAATAAGTCTTATCTTTTTATAGAAGATGCGTATTAAATATTAAAAAATAACTCTTACTTAGTAGTCCATGATCAATGTTAGAGACTATTAATTTGATAAATCTAATTGGACTTGTGTTTTAGATATTTAGAAACATAGATAATATTCATTAAAATTAATTTGATATATGTTCAATGCAATTTCTCCTAGGGTGACTTGTTTCAACTATAGGACGTACCAAAAAATTCTGTTTTGAATGAGACTGAGTCATGTTAATAGAGTCAATAAGACTTCCTCTCTATTGAGTCCGACGTTGATGTCTTTGAAGACAATTTTTACGATAATTTTGTTTGAAAAGGGTGATGAAGAAAGGTTATTTAAAAAAACATGTCTAAATAAGCCACAATTATTTTTTATCATTTAAATAAATTTTTACCCAAAATGTATGCAAAATTGAATTGACTCTAGGAGAATTTTTTTAAAATAGTACATGTCAATGCAAATGGATAAATAATTACATTAACCACTTTCAATTCAAAATTTAATATATTTATATAAATTACCTTAACTACTTTCAATTCAAAGAAAATAAGAAATAGTAGTTTTCCTTTTAGAAGTGTCTTTCCAATCTCATTAATTTTAAATTTAACTCTTTATGCTATTAAAATAGGGAGAAGGAACAGCTATTACAAAAGGTTAAAATCATTAACTATATATTAACTATATTTATTATTTATATATTAATTTATTTGGATTTGAAAAGTTATTAATAGTTGTAATTGTGATAAAATCATGATTTATAACTTAAAAGTTGTAATCAGTTGAGAAGTTATAATCAGCTTTAAACATTTCAATAAGACATGGATTAGGATTAATTCAAATTAAAAAATAAAGTAAAAGGAGTTAATTTGGAACATATTGAAATCTCATTTATTTTTGAAGAGTAATTTGTATGTTTATGTGTGTGCTTAGTGGGATGAGTACGTGGGTGGGTGGAATGGGTGGTTTTTAATTATTTTTTTTTCGTAATATGACTTTTTATTAATAATAACAAATGTTAAATTATTAAATAATGCATGATTAGCTTTGTGTATTAAGAAAAATAATGCATGCATTAGCTTTGTGTAGTACTAGTTAATATCTTGTTTGGTACTCTTTTTCAACCTATGTGCATTAATTATACACTCTATTGTGTATTAAGGTGTGTATTGCTAATGTCATGAATTTCTAGATATTAGCAATGCAATGGTTTTAATGCATGCATTAGCATGATTAAATACACAATTGCCCCTCAAAACCTTTTTTACATCTTTTCTACCATAATAGTGGAGGGTATCTTTGTAAATTAATTTTTTTATGCAATGCATGCTATTGTTTTATGCATCAAACCAAACAATGCATAAAAATAATATATGTATAACTAATGCAAACATAACTAGTACATGCATTTGCTAATGCAAACATTACTAATACACTCTATTTAGCCTTATTGTTATACACTCTACCAAACGACCCCTAAATGTGATAACTTTATAGTTTTAACAAGACTACGTTTAGAAAATATATTGATTCTTTTAACATTTTAAAATTTAAATTGATAATTATTAACTAATATAGATTTAAATATTTAAAATTTTAATTTTTAAAATTGAATAATGGAGAAATTTTGTGGTATTACTGTTAATTCTTTTTTTAAATACAATGAAATTTGATTAAAGTTAAAGTAGATTAAAATTAGATTGTGTTATCATGAAATATCCTCTTTTCCATTCATATGTAAGGCCTCATTGATACATCGTTCTTACCCGAAAAGCCATATGATTTAAGAAAAGATAGTTTCATTACCACTAGAATAACAATTTGTTTGCATTTATAGAGTTTTTGCATATAAACTTCAAAATAAGAGTGAAAAAAAACATTCTAAGTACACTCAATCTCTATCTATAGATGCCTATAAGTAACTTTGTGGATTGCTTATAATTTTGTTGCATTAATATAATAGTAGAACCTCTTGATCTGCCATTTTTATTTGGAAAAAAGTTGAATTATGAAAACTTCAATTCAGCAAAATTAAAATCTTTAAATTATCAACTTTTTGGAGGCTTCTATTCTCCTTTACCTTACTAATAAAAAAAGCAAAAAGATTGTTTATAATATATGTTAATGAAAATATATTTAATTATTACTCAATTAAATTTAAATTCAAAAGGCAATAGCTAATTATATACGTTAGGAGAAACTGTAGCAATAAATTTAGTGGTTGTATTCTATTTATGTAATTCTTAAAATTTTATTTTTAAATTTGTGCCACTTTTTGCTTTTATGTATTTTATCTTTATCTTTATCTTTATCCTACTAGGAAAAATACATCAATTTGTAACCGTTTGAGTTTTCCCTACGGCTTTTTCTTTAAATAATCTTTTTTATATATTCCTCGTAAAGAGTTTTAAAATAAAGAATATTAAATTAATTTTAGTTTTTAATTTTTAATATAGATTTACAGTTACATCATCCTATTTTTTAAATTGGTTTAAAATTATCTCTTGTTTAATTAATTAAAAAAATATAATCTTTTTGGTGATAATATTTAAAAAGATTCAGATTAATAATATTCAATTATTGATTTTTTTAAAAATTGAAAATTTGAGAATATCTGTGATGCTTACACGTTTTAATTATTTAGAAATATTTAATCGTAATTTTTTTTATGTTGGCATTTGACATTATTTTTGAAAATATATTTATGTACAATTTGTAAACAAACTAAGAAACCGACAATTTATTTGTGGAAAATACATTTATGTACAATTTGTAAAACAATTACAATTATTTAAATACACACTATTAAATAAAAATAGACACACATCATCAACTAACACAAATAATGACAAATGTCAATATTTTTAAACACATATTTAATACTACTAATTAAAATAAGATTTATAGTACTAACTAAATTTATTTTTAAAGCTTATGACGAAATAACGACAATGAATTGATTTGTCATATCATTTAGGAAAAAAATATTTCAAATAATAACAAAGAAGAAAGTATTTTTGAATTAAGATTAAAAAAAAGTATTCACTTGAGACTTTCTTTTACGTGTATTGTTAAATTTTTTTTCTTCAAATACATGCAGTTACAAAATTCCTAAACTCTCATTAGCATAACGCTGCATAAGAATAGGAAAACTAATCCTAGAAACCCACGAATTTCGAAATTCTAAAACTCCCTTTCATTCAAGTTGTATCAATTTGTTGTAATATATACTTATTAATTAAAATAATCTCAATATAACATGCATTATTCAAAAAATAGAAAGAAAAAAAACTTTTAATCCAAAAAAAATGACAGTAAAAAATGGGAAGAACACACGTCCTATAGCAAAAATCACAAAATTAGTTATTATTAAATACCTAAATAATTAATTTACAATTTAAATTTCAAAAAATAACTAACCTTATCCTTAAAAATCAATTTAACCTTATAACCCACGTCTTTTTTTAAAAAAAAAATGCTATTCTTATCTTCATCATCCACACCTTTTTAAAACCAACTATTCAAAATACAATCCAAACATATCAAACTAACATCTCAACAAAAAAATGGATTTCACTCGCTAAGATCATAAAAGAAAATTGAGAGTTAGTATAAGAATGTATTGTATGTTTATATGTCTTATATTTTAATTATTTTATCTGACATTGTTTTTCTATTTTTGAATTAATCACTATTCCTCTCCAATGCGACGAGGAAGAATAATAAACTGATGATAGAGAAATGAAGGTATTCTGAAATATTTTATGACAATGAATTATTTATTCTATCTTTGGATATTTTAAGTATATGAATTACTACTTTGATAATTGTTTTCTCCATCTCATATTTTCTTTTTTCATAATTTAGTCCTACTCTATTCATTTTTAAAGCAAATATTAAAGTGTTTCCTATTATGTGATTTATTAGCATATATTGAACTCAATTGGTATTTAGATTTGGTTGTCGATCCTTTGTTATGCTAATTTTGTATTAGTTGTTTTAGTATTTCAGAAAGTGTTCCATTTTATAAGAGTAAAATCAATATGAATAGTTACAATCTCACACATAATATATGGGAGGTAATAGAAAAAACAGAGAGAAAAAATTTCATTTTTAATGGGTGTTTCTTTATGTTGCATTAGAATAATTGAGTATATTTTTTTTAGAGAAAATTAAATTAGAAGCAAGGGAATGCCACTTGAGAAAAAGGACTACATGAAAACTTTTTTAAAAAAAATAGTTCATTTTCTTCTATTTTTTCAACCTGTTGTTTAGTTCAATTTGCAGATATTTGAAATCATAAATTCTGGGATGAACTAATTAATTCATGTAAATTTGTTTGATTAATTTACAAATTATACATGTCAAAAAGGGAACATGCATAGAGTGTATAATGTCATTTCTTATACAGTAATGAAAAGTCATAATTATTGATCAATGCATTAACCGTAAATCACGACAAAAGTAGAAAACAATTTATAAATTATAATGTAAAAAAATTGAAGAGCACGAATTTCATTTAGATGAAAAAATATTTTCTAATCAATGAGTATTGAAATATAAAAATTTAAGTAATTTAAATTCAAAAGTCTTAAATTACATATACCACGTAACTAAAATCTCAATAACTAATGAATTTAATAAACATTAAAATATAAAAATTTAATTAACTTAAATTCAAACTCAACATTTTATATATTCAAATAAAAAATAAGAAAATTGAATTGTTTATTACACATAAAAAATATTCAAAGTCAAACTAGCGAAAAATAATTAAAGTATAGTAGAAAAAAAGGTACGAAGAGGGAAGGAGGGGTGTGGGAGATAATATTTTGAAAATATAATGAGGTAATTAGATAACACTTATTACTGTTCATATATTATAAATTGAAGTGATGAAAAAATAAAATACAAATTAAAAAAATCACGAGTAAACAAAATAACTAGATTTGGTTTATATTAATAAGAAGAGCATTTGATAATTATATTAAGCCAAGTGAAGATAATAAAAACTAATATTAACAATTTAAAACATGATTCATTTTCTCTATCATAGGGGGATAGGGGGTTGGGTGAGGCGGGACGCAGGGAGAAGGGGAGTATATTTCATTGAGGAATAATATGATGGTTAGATTTTTTTAAAAGTATCCAAACAAATCATCACAATCTAAAGTGTTTAGAAATAATACTTCAATATTATCCGCGCATCACGTGGGCACGTATACTAGTTGATACAGAATACAAATACAATTGTGCATTAAATAAATACATAATACAACACAAAATAAATATAAAATAAAACAAATACATTAAATAAATACAAAAAATTATATACATTAAATAAAACAAAAAAACAATTCAAAATAAAATACAAAATGCACTTTAGAACAAAATATATTAAATAAATATAAAATACAAAAACAATCAAATAGTCGTATCAGTTTCCAATTCAAATACAAAAACTGTAAAAGAAATACAAGAAATACATGAATAAAATAAATGAATAAAAGTCCATAACATGACAATATTCAAACAAACAAATAAATATAAATCAATTAAAAACCAATACCTTTGTCTGTTATGTTACTTGGAACATCACTATGAGGGGCGAGAGGAGAAGCTACGAATCGTAATTATTTTAAACTATATTAATTTATCACAAATATATATCATATTTTGTCTTGTTATATAATTTTTCCTTGTTAATTCCACTTTGACAAGCTTGAAAAACGCACCATAGAAGTACTCGCTCAACTTATGTATTGTACTTCTATTTATAATTGTATTTATTGTTGTGTACGTAATGGTATTGTTCCATAGAACTTGTTAAAAGTAATGTAGAAATTAAAATTGGATGCTCCCTATATAATAAAAGTAATCTTTGAGTTCAATTTAATTTATTACAGAACATGTTTATTATAAAATGATAATACAAATTTATGGTTATTTTCAATAGTTTGAAACTTATGAATATAAATCATATATCTTTAAAAAGTCAAATATTTTTCTCAAACACATGATGAATGACTCAAAACTTTCGTTTAACCAAAAACTTCACCTAAAAATAATTTGCCAAAAAATATTTAGAAATCTCTATAGTCAAATGCTAGCTTAATTCAATTTCCGAGGCTAATACATGATCTTCTTATTTCATTTTCCAAAATTAATTTATAAACATCTAAATTGTCTACTGGTTCATAAGATCAGCGTAGAAGACTTGAACTTGATCATACAAGCTAGCATAAAACAAATCTCATCTTACCAATTTTTAAGTAACACAAAGCTTTTCTTTAGATTAAATCTCATCATATTTACATGCTTTTTATGATTTGATCAACAATTTCTCTGAATGTTAGTAATCCTTACCCATTGAACAGCCAGCCTCTCTAGAACAAGAATGATTAAATAAGAACATTACTAGATATAATTCAAAGGAAAATAAAAACAAAAACAATCTACGAAAGCTAAGCCTATAATAATAAGGCAGAATTAACGTTCTGTTTATGTTAAATCTGTATTGAAACTTAAATAAGAAAACTAAATCTGAAGGCAGAATTTAAGTGCTGAAGTTTAAGACTAATTATGTTATATTGTCAAATCTCTTAAACTAAAAAGTAAATTTAGCCCTTTTGGCACCCATCTTTGCTATGGCCTCCAATTCATAGTCTGGAATCTGTGGTGCAGGAAGGTTCAGTTTCGACCTCTTCCTCATCCCTACATCATTAAATTTGTTCGCGTTCGCGTGCAATATGGCGACATCCTGCCTTTGTCACTACAACAAAAACTACTTTTAGCGGCAATAAATATTGACATTAATAAAGAGTGTCAAAGTCTTTATCGGGATTAGTTAAAATGTCATTAGAACCAATGTCGCTAAAGGCTTTAGGGACATATACAAAGAGTGTTAATTGCCGTTAAAAATACATATTTAGCAGCAATTAAGAATTAATTGCCGGTAATGATAATTTTTGATGTAGTGTGTATATCCTGCTTTCGCAGACGAGCTTCTTCTCTTTTCACCTTCAAGTTCTTCAATGGTAGTTGGAAACTTTACACTAGGAGTAAAGTCTTCTTCTTCATCAGTTACATCATAGAAACTTAGTAAGGCTTCTTTTCAAAGGGAATTTCGACATTGTAATCAATTGATCTTTTTTTATGATACACATGCATGATCAATTCCTAGTGTATACAAATTGTAATGGTTCAAAACCACGTAAACTCAATTTTCTACCTAAAATTTTAGGGTTTATTTTGGATTTTGATAAATTAAAATTTGTCTTAATCGTTTAAAATTTTCAAAAAAATAGAAAGAAATCTTTATAAATAAGAAACTTTCTATCTTTTTATAGGTATGTATTTAGTATACATAACTATAGTTTGGAAAAATTATCATTCGCAGCTACTTCGATATAAATATAGATGTGCTATTGTGTCCCGCACATTCAATTTGTATCAAAATCCAAAATACATAACATGTCCCGCACATATATGATTCTAGGTAAGGTTCTAGTTATTCTAAAGAGAATGGATTAAACATACTTTAACATCTATTAAAAAATAATTAATCGATCAAACTTAGATTAATTAAAAAAGTACAATAAATATATTATTTACAAAGTTTAGAAAAATATTACTAATATCTATTATAACCAAATACAAATTAGCCTTAAGAAAATGGTAATTGCTTAAAATGTAAAACATATTAACGCAAGTATAAAATCCTAAAGAAATGAAGTAAAATCCATCCCAAATTTGAGGAGAGCAATCTGTTTTTTTCCAAAAGGGCTGAATTAGGTTGAACTAATAAATGAATGGATTATTAACCCGTTTAAACTTAAATACATTAGGCAATTTGAGTTTATTTTCCCAAACGTAGTTATAACGAGATTTGACCGTAGTGCTCTAAATTCTAGAAATTCTTATTTTTAGGAGGTAATTTACAAAATTTATTAGGTACTATCGATGATACTTATCTATTTATATTTTAAAAAAGAAAATTGGGGGCATGATGCGGAAAAATGGGAAAGAAAGATTATAAATTGGAAAATTGAACTATATAGTGTTTAGAGCTGTCAGGGTTGGTCCAGCCCCACCCGGCCCAAGCCTCGAGGGCCAAGAAATTTGAAGGGCTAGGGCGGGCTGGCCCTTCATTTGGAAGGGCCTAAAAATTCGCAACTCAGCCCAACCCTAGAAGGACCGAGGGTTGGGGCGGGCTAGCCCTTCTTTTTTTTAATTTTCAAACTTATAATTCTATAACATCAAGAAAATGAGAAGATTTTCAAATCAAATATGGCAAACAATGGTGTTGTTTCAATAACACTAGCAAAAAATCTAGTATAATTAGCATGTATTTCACATACCAGATACGCGAGCGAGATAAGAGAGTGACAAGCAAGATGTGAGTGAAGTGAGGGCGCGCGATTTGTCTATGTATCCTAGATACATGCAAGTCTACTTGGATAGAGTGTATCTAGAACAAATTAACCTAATTTTGAGTCCATTTATTCCGAGATACATGTATCTAGACGTACCAAAATCTGGTAAGATTCATAATATTACAACATAGTGTGTATGTAAGTAATTAGATTATATACTAGTGAGATTATTGTAAGTTACCCTTATATAAAAGTTTTGGCCTATGGGCTGACCCCGGCCCGACCCCAATCAAGTCTCAAGGGCCAAGGGCTTATATGGGCCGGGCTTATAAGCCTCAGTTTTAAATGAGCTTGAAAAATTATATCTCAACCCTACCCCAATAACGGGTTGATCGATTGGGCCGGTCCCATTGGCTAAGCCCGCTTTGACGGCACTAATAGTGTTTATAGTTCCAGCCACATTGTTTAGTATTTAGTTATATTTCACACATAATAATATTATTAAATATAGTTAAATTTCTAATGGAATTCAAACGACTCAGTTAATTGATTTGTCTACTATACAGTTAAAATACAAGGTTCGCTCAACTAATAATTAGATCGTATAATATATGAACCAGTCCTTTAATTTCACCGCAATTGATATCTATGTCCTTTAACTTTGTGTGTATATAATTGGATATTTAAATTTATATAAAGTTGAATAGCTAAACACACACATTCTACATGGCATAATGCAAGTAGGATACCATGTGGGATATGTAAATTGTCACGTAGAACGTATGTGTTTACTTGTTCAATGTTATATTAGTTTAAGTGCTTAATTATTACTACATCAAAAATGATCGTTAGCGGCAATTAATTAACGGCAATAGCTCAATTGCCGCTAAATATGTATTTTTAGCGGTAATTAGCACTCTTTGTATATGTCTCTAAAGCCTTTAGCGACATTGGATCTAATGTCACTTAACTAATGTCGGTAAAGACTTTAGTACTTTTTATTAATGTGTTTATTTATTACCGCTAAAAGTTATTTTTATTATAGTGTATGCACACTCAAAATTTGAAGGAATACATATCAGATAAGACCAAATTTAAAGACATGTTTATGTACTACACCTAATTAGAATCGGGTGTCAATTACGCCCACCCGGACATTGATTGGGCGGTTGCCCCCCAAAAAAACAGTAGTGTATATGAGTAAACTTTTTCTTGTTAGCGTCATGCTCAAATGTCACGTTTATGACGTCAAAATCTAGTCCCAAGTAGCTAGTATTATTACTTGGATAATAAAACAAAAAAGTTAGGATTTTTATTTTTCATAAGTTGTGTTGTTTCCTTTTCAATTGCCTCTTCAATCACCAATAAAATGGACCATTCCTCCCCAACACACAAGCCATCATCACATCTCTTATCCAAACCAACTAGATCGATCAACTAAGTAAAATGGTGAAAGAACATCTTGAGCAAGGCAAAGAATTTGCGGTCCAACTTCAAAGTCTACTTCATAATAAATCAGTCTCACCTCATGACCTTATACTTAAAATCTTGACTTGTTTCACTAAGGCTCTCTCTAGCGTAACTGGTTCCAAAGATTTTAGCAGCAAGTTTAAGTTGAAGGACAAGCAAGTCGTGAAGAATCGACGAGGTTGCTATGGGAGAAAAAGGTGAGATATAATGAATTTAGAGTTCAAATGCTAATACGTTTACACAATCAAATCATCTATGATTTGTTTGCAAATAATTTTATTTAATTTATAAGCGTTAATTGCTAATGAATAAAATAAAAAACTACTTAGTATAATAGGGTGTTCAAAATTTATTACACTATTAATACTTATAACTTAGATAATTGGTTAAATTACTGATAATATAAAACTTATTGTACATCCTTGATCTACATACGTACTTATACCTTTGCTAGAGAATCAGAAATAGTTGCCAAAAAATAATAATCTAATCGGTATAGTTTATAGTTTTAGTGTATATTATTTAAACTCAACTATAATATAAGATTAGTGATAATCAAGCTATTAAAAGCTTAAGTACTCACCATATAGTGTTTGTTGAAGGCTTTTAGATTCACCCATTATTAATCGCTAAAAGAAACCACTGCTGAATTTCTACTTTAGGTCAAGTATACTTCAATAGGATGTCAATTAATATTTGATCACATCGTTATGAAATTATACTGTATAGATGAATAAAAATGTATGTATAGATATCATAAGTTGAATTTTCTTAGTTTATTAATTTCTCCATCTCAAAATAATTGTCATTTTAGCAACCAAAAAAAATGTTTCAAAATAAGTGTCGTCTTAGAAATTCAAAACAAAAAAAGTACATTTTTTCAACTATACCCTTATATTAAAGAACTACTTCTTCTTTTTAATAGTGCATAATTATCAAGAAACATCTACTCTCTCTGTCCCAATTTATGTGACTTACTTTCCTTTTTAGTCAATTCCAAAAAGAATGACACATTTCTATATTAAGTAACAATTTAACTATAAAATGTCTATTTTACCCTTAATGAAATGATTTACAGCCACACAAAATTCTATCATTCATTTTGGACCACAAGATTTAAAAGTCTTCTTTTCTTTCTTAAACTTCGTGCCGAATCAAACTACCTCACATAAAATGGAACGGAGAAAGTAATAAAAAGGGGTAACTTAATAAACTATACCTTGTATTTATATATTTTTAATTTTGAACCAAATAATTCAGTAGTAAAAATTCTAATTGCATCAATAAGCTATGCAGAAAAGCATTAGATTCATGGACGAGAGAGACTACAATAACGGAAGATGGACATGCATGGAGGAAATTGATAAAATCTGCACTTAGGCCACCATTGATGAGCTTTACAGAAAGAAAAAGAAGAAACTAATAGAGAGCAATTGTGTTGTAATGAGAGAGATGATTTCTCCTTTTTTTGGATTTACTTATATACAGTACATTTACAAAGTTAGTTACTAACTAACTTATCCACCTGACAACTTCTTATTGGAAACTTAATAACAACCTTCTTAACTAATTAATCTATATTTCTACACTCCCCCTCAAGTTGAGAATGGAAAATGTTTTTCATTCCTAACTTGACGAGTAATGTAGCATGTTGTTGACGACCCAGAGCTTTGGTAAACACATCTGCTGGTTGCTCCTTACTCGCAACATAGTTAGTTCTTACCAACCCTTCCTGCAATTTTTCCCTTATAAAATGGCAGTCAATCTCAATGTGTTTTGTTCTTTCATGATACATGGGATTGGCTGCTATTTGTAATGCAGCTTT
>JAJOOD010006828.1:0-15089 GCA_029582525.1 Solanum tacnaense
TGAACTCTATGAAATGCTTGTTGAGACTTCACAGATCTAATATTCCAAATTAGAGCCTTCATATCTCTTAGGAACTGATTTAACTCTCTTCGGCTGAACTCTGGTGGGCTGAGTATTTTCTCCATTACCCTTCTTCTTCCCCTTTCTGGCACATTTTAAAAGCTTTGGAGATATATTAGCTTCAATTGGTACATAATCCTATATCTCCTCTGATTCCTCAGTTTCAATAACACCTTTAGCAATTTGGTTCTCTTCTGCTTCAAGACTCTTCACTTCTTCTAAATTATGAGACACAATATCGTGTAGAACTCTATTAGGAGACTCTATTTGAATCATCTGGGACTCATCTATTTGAACTGCATTAGGAACTTCCACAATTGCCAACTCCATGTTTGAAAAATAATCTGCTTGACTGAGTATCAAATCCTTGGTTGCTAATATTGTTTGAAACTACATGTTCATCTAAATCATTAGCATTAACCTCAATCTCATTGCTCTTCTGTTGTGCTTCGTCTCTATCTACATTAATATTGCTGGACTCTGAATCTTGCCCTTTAATTGTATTTATGACCTCAGCCTCATTACTATTCTTCTGTGCTTCATGTCTATCCACATTGGTGTTGCTGGACATTGTGTTCTGCCCTTTATCTGCATCTATGACCTCAATCTCATTGCTCTTCTGCTGCATTTCATCTCCTTTGATATGTTTCTGTATATTTGTTGTTCTTTGTTGCGCATGTTTATCAAGTACAATTATATCATTTTTCTTACCAAAGGACCTTGTGACCCATCTTTAGAGGATTTCCCTTGCTGGAATATTCTTGCATCCTTGTTAGTCTGCTTATTTGCTGCTACTGATGTCCTGCTCATTTCTTACCTGTAACTTCCCTTCGTTATCCATCTCCTCTCCATTTTGTGTAAGAGCATCAAATTTATTTTTGACTGCTACAGGTACCTGATAATCAGAAGGTCTTAAATCTTTCACCACAGCCCATTGTCCAGGGTCACCAACCACCCTACCACTTGACAGGACTCTAGCTTTGCCTTTTTGAAATCCATGCACATAACGGAGTTTAGCGGGAACAGGCCGAGGATCTGAAGTATTAATACCACCACCTCTATTATGTTGAAAATTTTCCACATCTCTAGGTTGTGGGATTTTGCACATTCTGCATTCTTCATTACTGTGCCCTTGCATTTTGCAATCAAAATAGTATTTTGGAACATAATCGTATTTAATAGCAACCATATTATACCTAATTTCCCCAGTAGCTTCATTCTCTATATTCATCTGAACAACCTTAGGGAAATTCTTTTTCAAGTCCACTCAAACCTTCACACGAGCATAACTAGGCCTAGATTTATTGACAGTGGCTTGATCAATTTGTATAGGTTTACCCACAGCAGCAGCTAAAGAGAACAAACATTCTTTGACAAAAAAAGTGGGCAATAGGTTAGGGAAAGATATCCACGCCATGGCCAGCGATGTTTCTTCGTTAACATTAAACCTAGAATCATATATCAGTGTGCACATTAGGTAAGAATACCCGTCTTTGCATTTGACATAGAAAGCTCCCTTTGAAATCATATTAACAAAGTCCTCATGTTTTGTCAAACGAATGAGGATATGTTTATTACTAAAGAGGCCAATTTGACAATTACCCTTAACATCACATTGTTGAGGAATTATCCTCCTTAATTCTTCTAAATCACTCCATTCATGTGTAAATTTGCCTACCACTACGAATTGAAGCTCTTCAATTTGATTCATTCTGTCAACCTCTTCCTCTGTCCATTTGATTTGTGGGATACCCCTAACCAGTGTAAAATCTCTTCTATGACTGTCATGACTTTGTTGAGCCAATTGGTTAAGGGATTCTGCAAGTGAGAAATCTTTGGGCAGACAGGGGTTTAACAGTTTAGTAGCAGTTGAGGCCTTTGAAGGTAAAGGAGGAAATTCTGAAGTAGATGTTAGTAAATCAGCCACCGGAAAAGGTTGGCCGGCGGCGGGCTGACTCATACTCTTAGGGTTCTTTTCTCAATGTAAGCCAAAAATGTCTTGAACATGGAAAATACCTCATATTTGAATCGAAGAAAATACACCCATGTAAACCGACTATAATCATCTATGAATGTCACAAAGTATTTGAAATGAGCATGAGAAATAATTGGTGAAATGCCCCAAACATCACTATGAATGACATCAAAACACTTTGTAGCACGACTACCAAAATTAGGAAAAGGAAGAGTTTTACTTTTTCCTAATTTACAAGTAGAACAATCAATGGAAGCAACTGAAAATTGATTTTTATTTCCCAATAAACCAGAATTTGATAAATGAGACAACACAACAGAATTTGGATGTCCTAGACGTTTATGCCGAACCTCAGTCTTACTAGCAGTAAACGTACAAGCAAAAGATAGAACATGAGGAATAGAAAAGTGTATAGGAAACAATCGTCCAACTTTAGTCCCCTTCGCAATTATCGTCCTCGACACCTGATCCTGCACAAGACAACCATTACGAGAAAAATTCGCATCACAATTGTTATCTACCAATTGTCCAACTGAAATAAGACTAGTTGAGAGCTTTGGTGAAACAAAAACGTTCTTGAAAGTTGGAGTAATGTCCCCAACCTTGGTAATGGGTAAATTACTACCATTGGCAATTTGTATTTGTGATGGACCTTGATACTTACTAACATTTTTAGGATGCTCATTGAGTTGGTCATATGATTGGAAGCACCTAAATCAACAATCCAAAAATTAGATGTAACATTATTACCTTGTAATCCCAATGCTAAAAAGGCTAACACGATCATTATTTCAGGAGTAAGAACTTGTCCTAAAGATGAGTTATCCTTAGTGGAACCATTTATCATATCTTGAAAAGCATTGATCCTACGATTTTGAGGGTGCGTAGGATACTTTTTGATAATGTGTCCTTGTTGTTTACAATAATTACAGAACTTCTTGCTATAATTGCTAGAAATATGACCATATTCCTTGCAACAGTAGCATTGAGTTCTACTCATATCCCTGCCCTTTCCTTTACCTTGAGCAGCAAATGCAACAGTGACATCATTTTCTTTCTTGAAAGCATTTTGTGTGACAAGACGTTGCTCTTCACGAAGTAATTCCCTAAAGAGAACATCCAAATAGGGAGATGGGTCACGATTCATCAAGTTAGAGTGAACACTCTCAAAGTCGGAGCGTAATTTCATCAAAAAATGGTCTTGCTTGCTCTGCTCATGAACTGCCTGAATCACTGATAGAGATTCCGTAGGTATTTTGGCATAGACAATATCTGTAAATTCAGCCCATAAGTTCTGAAATCCAAAAAAATAATCCTGAACAGAAAGACCTTCTTGAGAGTAATTAGCAATTTCATACTCTACTTGAAATCGTCTTGCGCTATTATCTTGGTTTTAAACCTTTTGTAAGTAATCCCACATGGCCTTAGATGCCTTGTACGACCTGAGATTAAGAACAATAAGAGGGTCAATTGACCCTAGAATCCATGTCATCACTGTTGGGTTTAGCAAGGTGTGAATGGGAAATAAGAAGAGAAAATAGAAAGTGGGCGAACTAATTTTGGAGGGAAAATGAAAAGTCATTGCAAAGTGCAAATGAAAAGTCATTTTTACCATATTGGTAGAAGAAAGGAAATTGTTGTCCTTATATTAGGAAACACTTTCTTTAGTTCTTAAAGGGTTAAGAAGAAGGTGCCCCCTCGCGCCGTCGTCGTCGCTCGCTCGGCTTTGGATTTGGCTTTGGCTTTGGATTTGGATTTGGCAAATGATGTGATTGATAATAATTTTTGGACAAAATTTATTTAATCAATCTTGTTAATTCATTTCTTTTCTCTTATAAATTAATTCAGAATGTTAGTTAAATAACGGAATTAATTTCGCAACGAATTATTTGAAATTCGCGTGTAACGGTAAATTTGTTTGAAAGGATTTGTTCCTTCCGAAAAGTCGTTACTTTTCCCAAAAGACACAACATTTTACAAAAAATGGGTCTGAACAGGCGCGTTCCTTGCTGCTAATGGCTATAAATAAGAGGTCGTTTTCATTTTCCAGATACTGAAATTTTTTCCTCTCTGCATACATTTTCTTACATAAACAAAATTGTCGATCGATTGAGTCTGTGCGTGCTCTTGTTACTGTTCTTGTGTTCGCTGAAGTTATTGAAGTTTGAGGTACCGCTACTTCTATAATAGATTAATCCGTTTTATCTTGGGAGAATTAATCTGCAACCTCGGGTACAGTGAGGGGATTAAATTTCTTAAGGAAACACAGTGGTTTCTGTGGACTCGGATTAAAAACATTCTGTCTATTTCATCTTTTTTCTGTTTCTGTATTTTTGACTAACCTGAATACAGGAGATCGATAACAATCACCCAAGCATCTTTAATCTTCCATTCACCTAGCATTGTTGCATCAGTAGGAGCAAGATCCCTTCCATCTATATGGCCCCATAGTTCTTTGCCGGTGACAAACAACTGAAACTGAAACTCCCAAGAAGAATATTTTTTTCCAGTGAAATGAACACTGAAGGATTCAAAGTGATGTGAATCCATGCTTTTGAATAGCTATGAAAACCACAAAGATTCAAGAAAGCAACTAGAATGATCAAGAACAAAATTCCTAGGTGGTAGGACTGATTGTCGATGAACAGTCAACAAAAAACCAAGATTTTCAAATTTTTTTTTAGAAGGAACCACAAATGACTTTATGAAACAAGACAGCTAAGAGAAGGCTCTAATACCATGTCAATTTTCTGTTGAATGTCTCTCTAAGTGGGAGAGTCTTTCCATTATATAGAGAAAATAAAGATTACACATCCCTAAAGATCCGTCATTCCTATCCCTAAAGATCAGCTATTCTATCTCTACAAATCTGCTATTCAATCCCTCTAAATCTGCCTTGCTATCCCTCCAAATCAGCTATTCTATCACAATATTTATTCCTTTGATTCTACAACAAATGTATATGATCATGCTAATTTATATCACTATATAATTACATTAATATATACAATCATTTAGTTGTCCATCATGCTAACACTACCATCATCTGTTCAGTATCTAGCTCATACTACCAAGCTAAATTTGAGTTATATGGAAAACCTCGTATCAATTCCAAGCAGCATTGGCTAGTTAAAAAGCTTGGTGGAGCTACATGTGTTGAATTTCTATAAACTTGAAAGCTTGCCAGAAGATATGGAAGATTTAGAAAATTTGGAGCTGCTTGCTGCCCAGTGGTTTCGCATTTCATGACCTCCGTTCTTCGATTGTCCGCTTGAACAAGATTAACCACTTGACTTCTGCAAAACAAAATTCAGAAGTAGGCCTGGAAGATGGATTGTTCTTCGTGTTCCCTCAGGTGAATGTCGGGTTTCTCTCATTGGAAAAAAACTTGATCTCAGATACAACAATTTAATTGAGGGAGGACTTCCGAAAGACGTTGGATCCTTATCATCTTTGAAAGTGTTGAATCTCACTGGAAATAATTTTGAACATTTTCCTCAAAGCATAGCCCAGCTTGGTGCTATTCAACGCTTGTCCTTATCATATAACAAGAGGCTCAAAGAGTTTCACGCGGATGCCAAACTTGGACACTTAGATTTTGTCAAATTGTATGAATCTAGAACAGTTAGTAGATTTCACGGGGATGCCAAATTTGTGGACGTACTTTAGATCTGTCAAATTGTATGAATCTTGAAGACGTTCATCATTCCCAATGAGTTTTTGAAAATCTCTATGGTTTAACTTTACTTTATGTATACAACTGAAGAGGTTTCCGGGTCTTTGCATTGATTCTCTTAAGTATATATATATCTACAGGATTGCTCTAGTTTAGAAAAAAATCCAGAAAAGCATGAAAGTGAAGTCGGATATTCACATGCTAGACAGTAAGATGAGGGATCTAAATTCGATGTGTATTTCATTTACACATTCCTTGTCCCAGGATATCGTTTCCTTGAAGCAAGGTGTTAGACAGTTGGCATTTTTACTTCCAGCTTAATCTTTTTACTGTTTTTTTTATACTTATTTTAGTTTACTGCTTCCCTATTTTCTAGCAAAAGACTAAGTCAAAGTTAGTTGCTTAATTTTCTGAAGTTAGTCGCCCTTTATGGTTGATTAGCGTGTCATTTTCTATTTCAGTTTTTATCCACTTTTTAAGTGGCTGCTAGAACAGGGGATATCAAAAATGATAATTACTTTTTTATTCTTAATTAAATATATTATGTTCGAGCCTGGATATAGAATGCCTTTCTTAGGAGCTTTTTATCCTCAATATTATAAGACTTTCTGACATGAATCTGAACTAAGTCACACCCCGATATGGGCATATGATACTGAGTGGAATCAACTTGTATTTTGAGATATTTTCCAAGGTATAGTCCTTCTTTGCAGCTTCATCGACTTGTATTTTGAACTGTCCATATAGTTCATATTCATGTGGACCCCATAGAAATAATTGAATTTGATTGGAGTAGACACTCTTCATGAAAGATTTTCATATTTGATGTCCTGTATATAACTTTGTGCCAAATATAATCAATTTTCTCAATCCACACAATTCTTATCTTTCTTCTCAAATTTCAACAAATTAACCGAATCAATGGCATCATCTTCTTCTTTTGTGAGCAGTTCACAGTACTGTCCTCGATGGAAGTATGATGTCTTTCTGAGTTTTAGAGGTGAAGATACTCGTAAAACATTTACAGGTCACTTGTACGAAGGTTTGAAAAACAGGGGAATATTTACCTTTCAAGATGATAAAAGGCTAGAGCATGGTGATTCGATTCCAGAAGAACTCTTGAAAGCTATCAAAGAGTCTCAAGTTGCCCTTGTCGTTTTCTCAGAGAATTATGCTGCATCGAGGTGGTGCTTGAATGAACTAGTGAAGATTATGGAATACATGAAAGAAGAAAATGGACAAATAGTCATACCGGTCTTCTATAATGTGGATCCATCACATGTTCGTCACCAGAGAGAAAACTTTGCAAAAGCATTTGCCAAACATGAATTGAAGTACAAGGATGATGTTGAGAGAATGGAGAAGGTGCAAAGATGGAGGACCGCCTTAACTGCTGCAACGGATCTAAAAGGATATGATATCCGCCAAGGGTGAGTTAAAAAATATGTGTAGTTTAGACCTTAGAAATGCTTTATTAGACTATTGTGTGTTTACAAACAACTTTAAAAAGCTACTTAGATTCAGTTAGGCCAAATAACTTATACTATGAAACACTTATAATACTTAACTTTATTATGCTTATCCACAATATGTGATGACGCTTATTTAATTAATCATCTTATTTATGTAGGGTTGAATCAGAGAATATTCAACAAATTGTTAACCAAATTTCGCTCAAATTATGCAAGACTTCAGTATCTTATTTGCAAGATGTTGTGGGAATAGATACTCATTTAGAGGAAGTAAAATCCCAACTAAAGCTTGAAATCAATGAAGTTCGGAGTATGGGGATTTGGGGCATGGGGGGAATTGGTAAAACGACAATAGCAAGGGCAATTTTTGACACACTCTCGTATCAATTTGAAGCTGCAAGTTTCATTGCGGATATTAAAGAAAACAAATGTGGAATGCATTCTTTGCAAATTATCCTTCTCTCGGAATTGTTAAGGAAAAAAGATAATTATGTGAATAATAAGGAGGACGGAAAGCATATGATAGCTCATAGAATTCGTTTTAAGAAGGTTTTAGTTGTGCTTGATGACATAGATCATAGAGACCATTTGGATTACCTAGCAGGAAATCCTAATTGGTATGGTAATGGGAGTAGAATTATTGCAACAACTAGAGATAAGCATTTGATTGAAACGAGTGATGTGATATATGAAGTGACTACACTTGTTGACCATCAAGCTATTAAATTGTTCAATCAATATGCTTTCGTCAAAAAAGAAGTTCCCAATGAATATTTTGAGAAGCTCTCAATGGAAGTTGTACATCATGCTAAAGGCCTTCCTTTAGCCCTAAAAGTGTGGGGTTCTTTATTACATAAGAGGGACATAACAGAGTGGAGAAGTGCTATGGAGGAAATGAAGAATAACTCTAATTCAGAAATTGTTGAAAAGCTCAGAATTAGCTATGATCGATTGGAGACCATACAAAGAGATATATTTCTAGATATAGCATGCTTCTTTCGAGGGAAAGATAAAGATTACATCATGAAAATTCTTGAGAGCTGTTATTCTGGAGCAAATATTGGATTGCGTGTCCTAATTGACAAATCTCTTGTATTCATCTCTATAAACAATACGATTGAAATGCATGACTTAATACAAGAGATGGGTAAATACGTGGTGAAAATGCACAAAGATTTGGGAGAACCTAGCAGAATATGGAACGTTGAAGATTTCAAAGAAGTGATTGACAACAACACAGTAAGTAGGTTAAACAATGCAATATTATTCAATTTCCTGTTTTCATATATTGATATTTATTTATCTTATGTTATTAAGCCATTGATTGGTCTACTAGCCGTTTATTTATCTTTTTGCCAGGGGACCATGACAGTGGAAGCAATTTGATGTACTTATTTTGGACAAATATACTTTAATAAAGAGGCAATGAAATATATGAAAAAGCTTAGGATATTGTACATAAATGATGGTAGCTTAAACAATTTCCTTTTACCCCCCTCTTCGATTGATTCAAAATACATTCCCAACGGCTCCATTGAGTGTCTGTCCAACAATTTGCGGTGGATTTTCTGGAAGCAATATCCTTGGGAGTCATTGCCAGAAACTTTTAAACCTCAAAGGCTTGTTCATCTCTATCTCGGGTGGAGTTTACTGCATGATTTATGGACAAAAAGAAAGGTAATCATTTTATATTTTGGCTTTTCCTAGAATTTGATGTTAGTTCCATAAACTCAAATTAATGTCTGTTTGTTGTGAATAGGAGCTTTTGCCGTGTCTACGATGGCTAGATCTGAGCTTCTCTAGAAGACTGATGCAAACACCAAATTTCACGGGTATGCCAAATTTGGAGTGTTTGAATCTGGAGAAATGTAGTAGTCTTAAAGAGGTTCACTCTTCCCTGGGTGATTGCAAAAAACTCATCAAGTTAAATTTGTATCGTTGTGAAAGCCTTGAGAGTTTTCCATGTGTTAATGTGAAGTCTCTTGAACATCTGAATCTAGAGGGTTGCCAAAGTTTGGAGATATTTCCAGAAATCATTGGAAGAATGAAGTCGGAGTTAGAGATAAAGGTGAAAGGCATTGGGATAAGTGAAATACCATCATCTATTATTCAGCACCAAGCTCATCTTACAAAGCTAGATTTGTCAGTCATGGAAAAACTTGTAGCTCTTCCAAGTAGCATTGGCATGTTGAAAGGATTGGTGAAGCTAGATGTGTCGTGGTGCCCAAAACTTAAAAACTTGCCCGAAGAGATAGGTGATTTAGAAAACTTGGAGGAGCTTGATGCCAGCTGCACTCGAATTTCACAGCCTCCCTCTTCCATCGTCCAGTTGAACAAGCTTAAATCCTTGAGTTTTTCAGGACAATGTTTAGAAGATGGAGTGCACTTTGTGTTCCCTCAGGTGAATGAAGGGTTACGTTCATTGGAGATTCTGAATCTTAGTTTCTGCAATTTAATAGATGGAGGACTTCCGGAAGACATTGGATGCTTATCGTCTTTGAAAGAGTTGCATCTCAATGGAAATAATTTTGTGCATTTGCCTGAAAGCATAGCCCAACTTGGTGATCTTGAAACCTTGTACTTATCAAATTGCAAGAGGCTTCCACAGCTGCCAGAATTTTCAAAGCAATTGCATACAATATCTGCAGATTGGGGCAATGATTTGATCTGTAATTCGTTGTTTCAGAATATCTGATCTGCTTCAGATTCCTGGTCACTAAGAGAGCTTATGAGTTGGGGGATCAACATCCCAGGTTGGTTCCACCATCAGGGAACTAGTACAAGTGTATCAGTCAATTTGCCTAAAAATTGGTACGTACGTAAGAACTTCTTGGGATTTGCTGTATGTTACTCTGGAAAATTGATTGACATGACAGCTCACTTGATTCCCTTATGTGATGATGGGATGTCGGGTATCACCCAGAAACTTGCCTTATCCAACCATTCAGAATGTAATCCTGAGATTTCATTTTTGTTGATACCTCTTTCTGACTTATGGGATACATCTAAGTCAAATGGGAGAACACCAAATGACTATGGGCTTTTTAAGTTATGTTTCTGAAATGAAGCATTATGGATTACGTTTGTTGTATAAAGTTGATCCTGAGCTTGATGCGAATTGCTCCTCTTCTAAGAAACATTCAAATATTCTTGGGAGAGTGGTCAGTTTCTTCAGCTGCAAACCAAGGAATTTAGATTAAATAAATATAGGTAATATTCTAATATTTATGTTGTCTCTAGTTTTTCTTTGCTTGTATTTATGCTATTCTTTTCTTCTATTAATGTTGTAGTTGAATTATTAAAAATATCAAAGCTTCTTCTAGTGTTGAACTGAACAAAAATAAATAACGGGCGAGTGATTTGTATGTATGAAAAAGAGGAAAAGTGAGGGAAACCAAAAAGAAAACTGGTCCTTTTTTGCAACTTGTGTCCTATCTTGGTGCTCCGTCTAATTTTATTTTTAATTTTGTTGTATTGTTTTCACTGAGTTATCATTCCCAAAACCCCTTAAGATATCAGACGTGATCTCTGATTTAAATACAAATATCTCTCTTTCTTATGCACAGAAAAGATGAAACAATTGAAGATGCATGAGTTTTTAGGGAAAAATGTTAAAAGTAAATGACAGAATACTAGTTGTGGTCGCTCCTTTTTGGATTATGAATAGTTTTTCAATCTTACAGTCTACCGCCTTGTTGGTAGCATGCAAACTGAGAAGAAGAAGATGGTATTTTGAGAACAGAATTGGTGACACTGCCTATGAAGGGAACATATCTCCTCTACCTAAGAAAGAGATTCACGAAAGAACTTGGGTAAGCAATAATTCGTTCTTTTTAAATTTCATTTTGAAATATAATCATATTTTCCTTTTGCTGACAATAACTGGCCTAAAAAACAAATTGCAGATAATAACTTTGCGAAAATGGGTGGATGAAAGAAGCCTAGGGGGACTATTTCCAATGTATCTCCATGCTCGAGCGTTTCTCCCCTACTGAAGAAGCGTAGTCTCCATTGACATCTACTGTCAAATGTTACATTGTGAATAGGAATTGGTTGAGGTTATTTCTCTCTATATTTTGTACTCTCATATTTATATAGTGGATTGCTCATCTCCTTTGTGGATATAGGTCGATTGACCAAACCACGTTAAATCTTCGTGTCTTTTGGTATATTTATCATTTGTCTTCTTATTCATGGTCTTTCGAGGTTTGTTTTACTAGCTTCCACATGACACCTGCTAATTTTGGTAATAACAACCAGAAGCTTCAAATGGGAATTTTACATACACTCTACTGACTTGCAAGCAGACACTAAAGGTTGTTTAGAAAGGAGCTGGCAACAACAATCTATGAATCACAGATATACCACAAATGAATTCTAGGAGATTCATGTACTGATATAGCACAAATACAAACTGAGATAAAAATTAAAATAGAACAACTCAAGTGTACAAAAAGAGCTCATAGTCATAGATAGGGGTATTTATGGGTTGGTTATTGGTTGGGTTGTTATCAATTAGGTTCGATTGTTTAGTTATTAATCATAGATGAAAATAAAATCAAAACACAAGATATGGAATAGAAAAGTAAATTAAGCAAACAAGCACTTGCCAACTTCACCTGTGATAATGTACTTTTTCCTTTCAAGTTGAATTTTCACCAACAGAGGAGAAAATGAAATGAAAACCAGAAGAGCCAACAACTGAAACAGGCCCGAAATTGATTCAATTAATCCAACAATATAATTCTTCTATCCCTCAATTATTATTTGCACCACCATTTTTCCACCATACAACTTAATAGTGATATTGTTTGCTTTGGGTCTAGACCCGCAAGGCTTTAAAACGCGTCACTAGATTAGTGTCATGAGGTCTGCTAACTTTTATACCTAGTAATTCTCAGGTGTTTTGTCGATGTGGAGTTCTGATACTAAGCTGGGAAGTGACATAAACCACCTCTTATAATATATATATATATATATATATCATCATCATATCATCTATATTACCTTAAAAGCATGAACTCCTAACCTAAAAGTGAAATTACTAATTTACCCTTTCTCTACAATCCAAAACCCCGCTCCATCCACATCCATTCGCAAACGCTGCCAGTTTCCCTTACACTTGAACATACACCTTCGTACAGCACATACATCCACTCGCAAACGCCACCACTTTAACCACATGTTCATTCAACAGACACCAACGTCCATTATTTCCAGACAGACGTAACCCCTCGCTTCCCACTGTTTATAACTCAGAAGCGCAGATGTTTCTCCCCATCGAACACACAACCATTACAGTTTACGCACAGGTATGTAACGACACACCATCTCCTTCAAAATACTGTCTTCCTCAATCTACCCTGTTCGTTCGCCTGTTAAATTTTTTTTTAAAGCAGATTAATCGCAAACACAATATCTGGGAATCTGCTCTGCTATTTACCAAATTGTAAGTTATCTCCTTATTTTTTTGATCTTCCATTAACACGGCTTCTTTGCACCGTACAATTACTCTCAGCATACTAAAAGTATACAATATGAATCACATTCTTGCTGGAATATTGCATAAGAGTACAACCCACTCATTCACGGATAAAAATAAGGAAATAAAAAAAACAGGGTTCATATTATTTGTTCGACTAAGAACTCATGCAGCGAATGATAGGAGCACGTATAACGTTACTTGTAGAGATCAATTCCCTGCCACAAAAGCTCTTCTCTTTTGTATGCTTTTCTGAATAAGCCAAGTATGAAATCACTCTGTGGTCATTTGGTATGGTAGATTATGCATAGTTAATTGCTAATTTAAATTTTAAGAATTATATCAAATTTCTGAACATAATAGTTGCCATGTGTTTGACATGATTTCCATAGCAAAATTTCACTTTGATGATGTTCTCTTGTGCAAAATCCTGTCAATTATGGAATGAATGGATGTAATCTTAATTCTTACTATTAATTGTTTCATATGAGTTTACACAGTCCCCTGGCATATGTACTTACAGGTTTCCTATGTGTTACTTCTGTTTTTTATGCATCAAATTAATGCCAATTCTTGCAAACTATTACCATATGCTTCCCTCAACAATGGCACTAATACACATTTATGCCTGGTGTTAAAATTGTTTCACTCATCTCCCCAGGTACCTTCACTCATCGAGATTCAGCCCACATGACGATTGAAATGGAACTAGCAAAACAGAGTCAACCAATAAACAAAATACCAAAATGCTCCGTTGATTCAGTGATGAGAGTATTAGTTATTCAAAGGGGTTCAATAAAAGCTTCCACGATATAATAGATAAGGACATACCTTTTGGAGGTAAAATCATGGTATTTGGAGGTGACTTCTGACAAGTTTTGCCTGTGGTACCAAAATCTACAAGAGCAGAGACGGTAGATGCAAGTTTGGTGAGGTCGTATTTGTGGCCTTTAATGGAAAAGATACAACTTTCAACTAATATGCGAGCAAGAACAGATCGAAGTTTCAGTGACTTCTTGCTTCGGATTGGAAACGGAGAAGAAAACACAATAAAGGATAATTTAATAGCACTTCCAAAACAAATATCTGTCCAACAAAGCGGGGATATTAATCCTGAAGAATCATTTGTCCGGGCAATATTTCCAGCCCTCGAACAAAATTACAGGTCTGCAGAGTATTTAACAGAATGGGCAATCTTAGCAAGTAGAAATGAATTTGTAGATAAACTAAATGCAGTGATGATTGAGAAATTCCCTGGAGAAACAAAAACATATATCAGTTTTGACTCGGCCAAAGATGATACCAACAACTACTATCAAGAAGAATATCTCAACACTTTGACACCAAATGGACTACCGCCGCATAGGTACATTATCAAATCCATCACAACTTTAACAGTTGTCTTATTATGTTACTTAATAGCACAAAAGAAAAGTAAGCAACTACACGATTAAAAATTCAAAACAATTGATTAATTTTTTTATTCTTTACATTAGGTTAGTTCTGAAAGAAAATGCACCGATCATGCTACTGAGAAATTTAGACCCCTCAAATGGTTTATGCAATGGGACACGGTTGCTTTGTAGAGGTTTTGACAAGAATGTCATACATGCTGAAATAACTACGGGTCAATATGCCACAAAGCAAGTCTATATTCCTAGAATACAACTATCACCACCCGAGAATGAAGGATATCCTTTCAAATTTTCGGAAATAATTTCCAATACGTCTATGTTTTGCAATGACGATAAATAAAGCACATGGTCAAACAATACCGAATGTTGGATTGTACCTACCACAACATGTTTCTCACATGGACAACTATACGTGGCACTATCCAGAGGAATATCTATGGCGACAACTAAAGTATTGGTCATAAATGAAGAACCAGATGGGCACACAGGGACATACACAAGGAATAATGTTTACAAGGAAGTATTAGGTGAGATTTGATTAATACCAATATATGAAGATATCAAAGAGGGGAAAATACACACCACATGAAGCTAATGAAACTTTAATTGGATGTATTCATAGGACACCAGACAGCTTCCGAAGAAGACAGTATTGTTCTGTATATTAATGAATTTTTATAGACAATACAATACAATGCTTACAGACTATTTAAATGCAACATCACCTTCAGCGCACACATAACTAACACACCAAAGTGAAAATTATAGAAAATATTAACAATGGCAGTTCCACTTCACCATTTGTATGGACTTTATGGTGATCAACAATTTAGTAAGATACTTTTATTTAAAAATGTCACGCCCCGAGCCTACACCCTGGGCGGGACCGGCACTCGGAGACCATTGCTGGTCCCAAGCGAACCCTTGGCCTGGCTTTCTTAACTCAGCGGAAACCTACTCAACAGAATAACTCAATGCCATGCAAAGACATAAACAACTTAAATGATAC
>JAJOOD010006829.1:0-36503 GCA_029582525.1 Solanum tacnaense
ACAACCATCCATATCAATGTTTTCCCCTTGGACTTAGGAAGTGTCTATGAAATTCATACTGATGCTGCTTCATGGTGTTGAAGCCAAACTTAATTGTTGTAGAACACTAGGATATGAATCATTGTCATATTAATGCGTCTTTGGCATATATTACATATGTTGACATAAGCATGCACATCATCTCTTAACCCCGCCCCTCCCCCTCCTCCGTTTCGTTTCTAGTAAAATAATGCAACTAACTTTCTATAGGTGTTCTCAATACAATAATGTCCCCCACTATAATGTTATGTCAAAACTGAATGATATTGGTTTTTAGTTGAGGATCTGCTCTAATGACCAACTTTCCTTGTCTCCTTAGTTGACCATGTAAGAATGTATACCTTGGATATTTTTTTTATTTTCCTTATTTAAGTGTTGTGTTATTACACTAACTTTAGAATTTGAAGTCCAACTCGACTTAGTCATTTTCAGAAGGTCAGTTTTCACAATAGAAAGAGTAAGAGCTGCCAGCTCCACCAGTGATAACCTAGATTCTATGAGTCATGATCTAGTTAAGATAGGGAGCATTTCTAGCATTGAAAATTCCTATTCTTATTGAATAGTTCAAATAACTAGTTGAACATACCTATTCTTTTCAAGAATAGACTCCCCTTATGAACATCAATCACTGTGTTTTTCTTTCTCTTTTTATACTCTATAATAAAGTTAAATTGCATTAGTTTGACTATCCATTTCATTTGTGATTCAATATGAAGCTTTTGCTCCAATAAGAAATTGAGAGTCTTCTTGTCTATTTTGACTACAAATTGACCAACCGTTTATATTTTTAATTTTTTTTAATTAATATAAATTTGTAATGTTTTCTTAATATTTCACTCTTCGTAGTTCTCGAAAATATGTGACACATTTTTATATTTAAAAATAGTTTATTTTTTAATTTCTTACTTTATTTACAATAATATATTTTCTTGCTTTAAAATATCATACTATGCTTAAAATTACAAAGTTTCAAAAATTAAATTTCATAAACACAGTGTCACGAAATATAAATTAATGGAATATAAATATTTTTTAGATAGATTTTCCACCTACCAATCAAAAAACGCTTTTAGCCATGATTTAAAAAATTATGATAAAATTAATTTTTTTAAAAAAGAAAGGTTTTCTATGTATAAGAAATTGATGTAAAACATTGTGGGCCTAAACTATCGTAGGCAAAACAGGTGGGTATCAAAATTTTACTTTGTTTTTTCATTTTTAATGATTTACTCTTCGTTCTACCAAAACCCTATATTATAAGTAATCATTTTCTCTCTTTTGACTTCACCTAGAAGCGCCGCAATGTTGTTCTTCACCTAAAACTATTGGTTCACCCAAAATTGCTACTTCAGTTAAAAAAAAGCGACTTCTTCGACGTTCCTAGCTTGAATAGTAGCGGAAATTGTAGATTCACTTTATTTAGGTAACAAATATTTGATACCTATGATTTACAAGTCATTTTTTTTGTTAATTATTCAATGATTTTTTTTTATGATTTATGTTTGTGCAAAATTTTGAAACAATTTAGGGAAATAAATAATTTTGGAAAGAAAATTTTCTTTCTTTCTCACCCCATCTATGTTTGGTTGTTTAAATTTCATCGTATTTTGAGGTGTTTTTCTTGATTGTCAGTTTTTAGCTTTGGCTCTGCTATTATTTGGATCAAACTCAAAAGTTTTGTTATAATTCTATGAAAATACTCTAGATCGATGGCATGGATGAGCCTCTGTGTGGCGTGGTAAGATAAGGATCACTAGAGGCCTAATTTTTCCTTTCAGCAAGAATCCTAACCCTTAACGTTTCGGGCCTTCTCTTCTATACCATTTACATACATCGGTGATTCTGAAATATATCCGCCATTATAGTATAAATTTAAACTATTTTCACCATTAATATATTTAGGTAACTTTTTCGAACATCAATATCTACGTCCCTTTGATTGGATGAGAAAGAAAAAAAAATTCTAAGTAATCTCCCAGATCTCAAATCTAGGAGTCCATTTCTCAGTATGAGCATACAATACACGTATCAATTCGTTGAAAGTGAAAGTGTCACCACTATTAAGGATTTCCACTAATATTAGATAGGTTGTTTGATGGTTCACTACGGTTGAAGCTTAGAGAGTTCTTTTTATTTTCAAAGGCTATCCTATTATTTTTTCTAACCGATGAACCACTACTCATATGCCTCTCAATCTCATATCTTCTACTTAGTTAAGCCATTGACTACTTCTATATCTTTAGACAATCTTGATTTTTGATAGACGTTTTTAGTCTTTATATCTATGAAAATAGAAAGCTAAGAGAAGATTCTAAATAATTCTATCAAACCGAACAATAAAAAGAGAAAGATAGAAAAAAAGGGAAGGTGAAAATTAGTTGATTGTCCAAGTTTGTTGTCATTTTTATCTATTTTTTAATCTAGATTTGCTACAGTTTTTTGTCTTGTTTTAATGTATATATTTGATTCATTTTTGCTATAGTTTTATGTCTAAATTTTGGTTTATTTTGCTGAAATTTTTTATGTAAAGTTGGTCCACAATTTTAACAGTCTTTTTGTCCCATTTTGCTAATTTTTTGTTTATATTTGGGTATATATTATGTATGTATAATTGCATTGATGTTTGAGAATTACAGACACAAAGTTCACAAAATACAAGAAATCAGAAAAAACATAAATTCTCGCATATCAATGGTAGAATAAGCAATGCAATGAGAGGTCATCAAATGGTGAGTTAACAAATTAAATATGTTGCATGTTACTTATTTTTACTCTATACTTAATTAATGATAGGCGTAAAAATTAGAAAATTATATGTGCCAGAGTGCGATTCTTTTGTCAACTTTATAGAAAAAGTTCTAAATTTCTTCATATTCCAATAAATGCATTTTAATATTAGAAAATAATTTATTTCTTAACTTCCTACTTTATTTATATTAGTTTGGTTTTATGTTATAAAAATAATTTATTTTTAAACTTCTTACTTTATTTAAAATAATATGCTTTTATAGCTTTAAAAATATCACGCTATACTTAAAATCACAAAGTTTCAAAAACTTAATTTATTAGATACAATACCATATAAAATAAATTAGCGAAAACACTAAATACTCTCTATAGATATATTTTTCACCTACGTATATTACCAAACATATGGCTTTTAGCCCCAAATTTTTAGCCAGGTTGAAAAATATTATATGACAAATTAATTTTTAAAAATGAAAGTACTCTACATATAAGAAATTGTCGCTAAAGTATCTGAAAATAATAGATTAGTACTAAAATTTCAACCCCTCCCTTTTAAAAAAAATATTTCCTCTCTTTTCAACATAAATTCTATACGCATAAGAAGTTATATCCTCTACCTTTTAGTGTCACCCCAACACGATGATTTATTTTATTGTTATTTAATTTCCAAGTTCAAAAAATTAAATTAGTACTTGAATTAGTTTGACACTATTAGCTTAAAACAAAAAAATTAGTCTGATAGTAAGAATAATTGAAGCATATAAGGGTGTGGTTAACAAATTGAGTTGAGAATCATGAGGTATTAGCCTCAAATTTCAACGTAGATAAAAACACTTTTCCCCTTCAATGACTCTCTTATCTATTTGGAATAGAAATCTGTTAGTGCTCTCTTTCGCATCTCGTCGAACTTTGTCTATTTCGAGCAATTTTATCGTATATTGAGCTTTAATTTTTGTTTCTTTCTTTGTTTTTCATATCTCTTAAGTTTTCATATGTTTGAATAATATTCTATTCTAGTATATATTTTCTATAGTATTTATTTCCTTTGATATATTCAACATCACTGTCAATTATCATAATATACATGTACTGGACTTTTCCCTTCATTTTTGACTAATAGCGACCGAGTTAAGGCTTTTAAAGACCAAATATCCCTTCGCTAAAAGCTTATTTTCTTGTAGTGCACACCAAGAAAAGACTTCTTTTCATCTTATACTTTTGTTAACTCCTCCTCCTCCTTCTTCTCCTTCTTCTCCTTCTTTTCCTCCTTCTCCTCCGTCTCGTTCTTCTCCTTCGTCTCTTTCTTCTCATTCTTCTTCTGTTTCCCACTAAAATTGTCTCTTAAATTTCCAATTCATTATCGTCAACTGACATGGATGAAAAGAAGTGCTACTGCAAGTTAGGATTTTACAATATTCTAGAGAAATCTATTTTTCATTTTTGCGAAATTGTATCATTTCTTCAATGTCTAATCCAAAGCATTCGCTTACCTGGAAGAAGACCTTTTTTTACAATTTCTTTCCATAAAAAAATGAAGAACAAGCTTGAAAACTTAACAACACTTGGTATGTAGTGACTCGAGAGTTAATTGAGATACAAGATATGTATCCTCCCCGAAAATAAATCTAAAAATTCCATGGCAGATTAAGATAAAGATTACCAGTAATTAGGTTGAGGTACTACTACTACTGCTACTACTTGAGGAGGGGGTTGATACTTGTAAAATTTGTAATGCAAATATTAATATATCTCTAAGGATCTGTCTACAATACGACACAACTATGTTGGTCTAATAACCACTTTATAAAACATAACAGAGTAGAAACTTTTTTTTTTTAGAAAACTGGATATAATGATGAGTAGCGTCTGGGTAATTGGGTTATATAGAAGTATGTTTTGTGTAAAGGCGGTAACGGAAAACAACTTTTAGATGAATTGTGATAAAAAAAGTTTCCTTATATGTCAAAATCAGTCACTCACCACCGTAAATGCAAATACAAATATGAATGGGCCTGAAGATACTCGAAAAGATGTGGCCTAAGGAGCCTTGCGAAATTATGTTGAAAGTTGGATTTTTAGATTGTGATTGGTCACCCTGAGCTAATTCTTGTTTCCATAAAATTTAGTGTGTTTTCTGGCTGGTAATCTTTATCTTGATCTGCCATGGAATTTTCAGATTAATTTTCGGGGAGGATATATATCTTGTATCTCAAATAGCTCTCGAGTCACTACATTCAGTGTTGTTAAGTTTGCAAGCTTCTTCTTCTTTTTTTGATGGAAAGAAATTGTAAAAGAAGGTCTTCTTCCAGCAATGAAGGCTTTGGATTAGACATTGAAGAAATGATACAATTCCCAAAAATGAAAAAGAGATTTCTCTAGAATATAGTAAAATCCTAACTTGCCGTAGCACTTCTTTTCATCCATGTCAGTTGATGATAACGAATTGGAAATTTGGGAGACAATTTTAGTGGGAAACATAAGAAAAAGGGGGAGGAGGAGGAGGGAATTTATAGTTATAAATGACGGCCATAACCATTTTTCAGTTTTCAGTTTTTGTTTTTCTTTGTTTTTTCTCTTTCACATTTTTTCATTTTTTTATGTTGGAACTAAATTAATTTTTTTAACCAACAATTATAATATGGTTTGTGTTAAATGAATAAGAATAGCAGTGAATAATATATATTAGAATAGAAATAGTATCATGTATTGGTGTTGTTATAGTTTATCACGTACAAAAATGGTATTAATAAATTTAATTATTACCGAACAAAAAATTAATAATATCAAAGTTAGTATGTATTATTTTCTTCAGTATGTTATACCAAATGATTGATAAGTATTATGGAGGTGTTGCTCAATTATTTCAAATGTAGATTTTCATGGCTTATTCAATTTAGAGAAAACACATATAAATTCCCCTGATTTAGCAGCAAAACTTACTTTAGCATTTTATTTATACATACGTTTATTTACCCCCTTAATTTTATTTAAAGTGAATAAATATCACCCTTAATGCTATGTGGCCTAAAAAAATAGTCAGGCGCACATTTATTTTTTGTTAAAAAACTGGTCCCACTAATAGATGCATTATATAATTAAAAAAAAGAAAAATCATCTCCTTTCATCTTCTCCAGACCGCCCACCCCACCCCCAATTCCCTTTCTTCTTCTGCAAACCCTCAACACTTTTCTCTTATTTTGAACCCCTTACCTCGCCCCCTTTTTCCTTCTTCGAACACCCCCATCGCATCACCACCACACTTGCATCTTAATCTTCATCTTCTTTCTTATTTTTTTAATTTCCGATCTACTAAAGAGAGCACAATCATTTTAATTATATTAATTTTTGTGACTTCCAGTATTTCGCTTTGTGTAGGGTCCAATTCGAGGAAAAATGTTTTCTACCAAGGATTTTTTCATATTCAGGACTCGAACCCAAATTTTCTGATTAAGAGAGGAGCAGCACATGTGTCGTAGCACATCCTTTTGTGATACTTCATTTTCCTTTATTTGTTGGTATAAAATTAAATTGTGAACCGAAGGTGAAAATATTATTTTACCATTTAGGTGTATTAACTTAACATTAATTTTACATTGAATCGAATAAAAAGTTAATGTACATTTTTAATAAATAAAGGTAATTTTTTTGGTGATGTTTGGAAAAGATAAAAAATATTAAAAGGTAATTACATTTTTTGAGCATACTTTTCTTTTTCATTCTTTCGGTCTCCCCAATTTTCTTTTATGGAAGCTTTGTTCATATTCTGCGTCGCATTTGTTAAATTGATCGTCAAAAGATTGTGATTTAGCTTAATTTGTAATTTAATTGAAAAGGTTGTCTACTGCTTTGATACTTTGGTAGCTCACTACAACAACCAACGCCCAACAAGCTCATCCTCCTGCTTTCAATGAGGCTCCACAATAACGTACTTTCTCTTTTGCCTTCAAAATTGAAACACCCACATCCTGTTTGCGAGACCTACTTGTGGGACTACACTTGTATGTTGTTATATGTGTGTTATAGGCTATAGAGATTGGGTTAATTGTTTTACACTCTTAGGTATGTGCTTGTTGTTGTGACAAAAATATGAAAACGAAAATCTAAAAATAAGGAACACCAAGTTTAATGTGGAAAAATCCTTCAAACCGAAGGTTACAACCAAGGGATCTACATGATCTGAATTGCTTCACTATAACAATAAGAGGGTTACAAATACTATTCTAATGGCTACACAACAAGTTCCAAAAAAGAACAAACAATATCTATACCAACAAACCCTGCTTCTGTTAAGGACCTATACCTGGATCTTACTGACTTCTGTGTAACACCTTACAATCTAATAGACTACACTAGGGGAAAGTGAGATGGCAAGGGCGAAGGAAGGGGGCTTGGACAACCCAACCTTTCCTAGGCACTGCCTACCTTCCCACGAGAGCCTTAATGTTTCGTGGTGGTCACCACAAATCATGGTGCCACTCGTGGAAGGCAAGGCAATAGCTCCCCAAGGCTGTCCAAAACAGCCTCCTCCACACGAGCCATTTCACAGCCGTGGGAGGTGTCGTGGTGGTGCCTTAGGTTTTTAGGGGCTAAGAGAGGGTGGCTTAGCCACTGGTCCAAGACCACGAGGAGGACCACGGCTCGTGGATCCTCTCGTGAAAAGTGGACAGTGCACTGCCAAGTGGGGGTTAAATGGGTCATTCCGGTTTTAATTAAACTAAATATGTCATTTTGCCTAAGTCTAAGACCCCTATATAAGTCATTTTAACTCTAAAACTCACTCATTCAAGTCATTATTTCCAAAATCCAAAAGAAATCCCCAAAGTTCTTCCTCTCAAATAAATTCTCTCTCTAGAAACTTGAAGAAAAAGAAGAAGGAGATTCAAGCTAGGGTTCAAGAGCAACCTTTCATACATCAATTTCCTTGGGCTTTGATAGTAAGGTATGGTAGTTTTAATCCATGGGTTCCTTTCATCCATGGAGTTCCCTAAAAAATCTCCAATTTCAAAAAGGTAGAAATTCCCAATTGTTAGAGTTTTCTTCAATTATCATGAGTTCTCTTCAAAGTTAATTTAAATGATTGAATTATGTTATATTAAGCATGAATTGATGAATCCCTATGATTTTTATGATGTTTCCCCATGAACCCATGTAAATCCCATATTTCTCAATTATGATGATATTATGTGGGTCTGTGTTGATGAAAGAGGATTTTTATGAACTAATGCATGAAGTGATAGAATCAAATGAATTTATGATGAAATCCCTATCTAATGCTTGAATTCTAGATTTGGTAATTGAAAGTAGGCTTTGAACCTTGAAAGGGAAAAGTATGAGATTATGCATGTCTTTATGAAATTTATGTAAATGCTTTAAGGATGCTTTGAGAGTAAACTGTCAATGATTATGATGTTGTTGTTGTGTTGTTGAAAGGACATTCTCATAAACACATATTAACATGATGTGAAAGGTTTTCTTACATAGTAAGGATTCTTAGGTTGAAAGGCTTTCTCACCTAATTGAATCAAAGGCTAAGAGCTATTATGAATAGATCATGGATGGTGAAAGGTTTACTCACACATGGTCTAAGGAGCAATCCTATGATAAGATAAGTCAAGACTTAACAACTACTCCGTGGGATTTATGCTTAGCACCGAGAGGATATTGATGTGAGATGGAAGCTCTCTCGTCATTAGAGGTCGGGTTTCTAGTAACAATCTCCTTATCCCTTAAATTATGTTCCCCCATAGGTTGATTAGCTAGTGGATCCACTTAAGCTAGAAGTTCATGGTTCTACCTTAGGCAAGTAGAACAACCCTTTTCGGTGTGGGAGACACCGGGTGATCATGTTATAGCTTACGTGGTCTCAATGTCGGTTAAGGCTTATTCGCACAATAACATGAATAATGAACTAAGGTTACTTCAAGAAGTATCACATATGAGTTTAAAGGTTTTAAAGATGATGTTGGTTGCATTGACTATGTTTAATGACTTATTATTTCTAACCCTATTTATATTATGTTTTACCTTGCTCAATTGTATGTCTTGAAATGAAATGTCCCTTTTTGCATGTTTTAAATGTTTTTATGCATGACTATCATATTTAATGCATTTTTGTACTAACGCATACTCTTGCCTACATTTTTCCCAAATGGAGGGTCCGATAGTCAGGGTCATCCATTTTGTAGCTAAGTGTTGATTTAGAGATTTCCAAGCTTTAGTGAGTCCTCATGCTTTGAGGATGGAGTTTTATTGTTTTCGGTTTCTTTTATGTATTTTCCCTTTTTGGACATGATGTATGGGCTAGGCCCAATTTCATTCGATTGTAATAGATGGCTATGATGAGATAAAATGTCTAGATTTCCGCTTTTCTAAAATAATGTTTTTGGTCTTTAAATGTTGTTTTACTCTTTTGGTTCTATTTCTTATGTTATGAAAGTTAAGTGGCTTGTATGGAGTCCTTCGGGGTTCTATACACCATGTTACATCTAAGGGGTATCCATGGGTCGTGAAATTTCTAATCCGATCTCAACCGTTCAAATCAAACACCAAAATGTCAAGAACACTCGGTCAAAATTTCTGCCCGATCCAATGGTGAGTTAATTGGGAAACGTGATCTGAATGTTGCTGGTCGGAGAAAAAGACAGCAACAAAGGAACCATTTTTTTTCTCTCTTCTCCCTTGTTGAAAGCTCTCTCAAAGACCTCTCTTATATCCTAATGTCTTTCAAAGACAGTACAAATGAGCAATTGAACAATTCTCTCAAGAACCTCCTCTATTTATGGAATTGTACTTCTCCTTACAAATCCAAAACCAACTCCAAAGAGAACTACTATTCAAATCCTTTTCCTAATAGAATTGGAAACCAAAAAAAGAGAATAACTCCAATCCTTTTTCAAGTAGGATTAGGCCATGGGCCTTTCGCTGGAACATGGGTCATAGCCCAACAAATTCCCCCTCCAGCCAAGGGGCCAAATGGACTTCAAGTGGAAGAACTCTTGACATGCTTCATGCCTGCCACATTTCTACAAAACTCATGCTTGTGTACGATCACCACTTTTATAAGCATATCTGAAGAATTGTCATCAGTGTGTATCTTTTCAACCTCAAATAATTTCTCTTCGAGAGCCATTTTAATCCAATGATACTTTCTACTACTATGCTTGGACTTAGAATGAAAGGTAAAGTGCTTGGTGAGATAAATAGCACTTTGACTATCACAAAATAAGACGAACCTTGATTGTTCAAAGTCAAAATCTTTGACAAACTTCTCCATCCAAAGCAATTGTTTGGCACCTTCAGTGATGGCAATATATTCAGCTTCGGTGATAGAGCTATGCACTTCTATAGTCTTGATTGCCAGGAAATATCCCCCTCCAAAAGTGATCAAATAAAAAGAAGTGGATTTTGAATTGTCAAGATTTCCTCCCAAATCAGAATCTATGTAGCATACAAGTTCAGGCTTACCACAACCAAAGAGAAACTCCATATCTGAAGTACCCTTCAAATATCTTAATATCCATTTCACTACCTTCCAATGTTCTTTTCCGGGAATTAAAAGAAATCTGCTAACGGTTCCAACAACATGTGTTATATTTAGTCTAGTTTAAACCAAAGCATACATCAAACTACCAACTACAAAGCCAAATGGAATACATGACATCTCATTATTCTCTTCATTAGTAGACTCTGGGATGTACTCAACATAAAGTGTTTATCAAGAGGTGTACTAACCACTTTTGTCTTTGTCATGTTGAACCTCTTAATTACTTTCTCAATATACTACTGCTTGTGTCTATCTCAATGAATTTGTATGCCTAAGATCTTCTTTGTTGCCCCAAGTCCTTTATCGCGAACAATTGGCTCAACTCCTTCTTAAGGTCTGCAATTCTAGATTTATTCTTGCCAACAATCATCATATCATCCACATAAAGTAGTAAGATAATAAAATCATCATCAGAGAACTTCTGAAAGAATACACAACGATCTGAAGAATTTTTCTTATACCCTGATTCAAACTCCATGTACCACTGCCTTGGAGATTGTTTCAAGCTACACAAGCTCTTTCTCAATTTACAAACATGGCTTTCTATTCCTTTAACTATGAAGCCTTCAGGTTGCTTGTCACGCCCCGAGCCTACACCCTGGGCGGTACTGGCACTCGAGAACCATTTCTGGCCTTGAGCGAGCCCTTGGCATGGCTTACTTACTCAACGGAAGACTTACTCATGATATAAATCCTATAAACGTAAACTGAACTTCTTAATAATAAACTTAGAATGTATTAAAATAACATTCACTGGCCAAAGTGGTAACTCAAGTGTCAACCATCAAAACAGGAAATAGAAAGACTCAATAACTAACATCACTAACTGTCTATAAAGCCTCTAAAACAATTGAGATGGACGTCGGGACAAGATCCACGACATCCTAATGAACTAAACTTACTGAAAACTAGAAAAGGGAATCCTCCAGAAGCAAGGAGGCTCACCAACAAACTCTGAAGCTAAACTAGAATCAACGATGAACTGGATGTTGATCCTAGTTACATGTATCTGCATCATAAAAAGATGTAGGCCAAATAGCATCAGTATATTGAATGTACGAGCATGCGAGGGTAATACTAAACAACACATAAGCGTGAAAGGAACAGAAAGAACAAACCTGGTCTCAACTCAACTGAACTCATTTCAATATAAAGCAATAAAGTAAATGCAATATAAACAAAAGCTTTTAAAATATGAATAACAACTCTGTGTATTTAGAAATGCCATAGTAACTCTAAATGTATGCAAAGATACAATATAAACTGTGGAATGTATATAACAATACAATTTACTTCTGTGATTATAAGAATACAAAATACTTATGTGGGATTTTCTTTAACAGACAACCATCACTTAAGAGCTACTATGATGATACAACGTTTTGCCTCACGCTGCCAGGGCCGTCCTATACCTTGTCGAGGGTATAGAACCTGACTACTAAGTGGATCCACTAGTTTATGCTAAAAAGCACTCAGGAATCATCTAAATGTATGACCCTTTTTTACCCATGGTGGCTGGAAGTTTTCTAAACTCTCCCCCATATCGGTGATCAATACTACTACCAAAATATAATACTAGCTCTTATGTTTAAAAACATACTTCTTTCTGTGGATTGAGATAATTGCTCAAAACTTAGCTCAAGGGTTCCTATTGGAAATCAAAGTTTCCTCACTTCCTTAATTGTGAAAGCATTTACTCTTTACTGAAAACTAGCTCAAAGGCACTTTTGGAAATAAAACTTTCCTTTTCTTGTTTAAATGTGAAAACATCTTACTCTTTGGGAATACATAGTCCCGATATACTCTTTTGAAGAAATGAACTTCAATCTTTACTCTTTACTCAACTCAAAATTTAAGTCTTAAAACAAAGTTAAAACGTTTGTAAAAGACTTTTGGATAACTCTATGAACTTCTCTTGGCTTGACTCTTGACTTTCCTTGAATTGAATTATGGATTAAAGGCTCATGATCTCATGTTGTTAATGAATTCATTTTTTTTAGACGTACCTTAGAGTGTAGGAATCAACTAGGAAACATAGGTACGTTTCAAGGGAACTAGTACAGAAAGAAGAGGGAAAAAGTAGAAGACCTGGTGTCCTTGGCGCTCTGAGTAGCGCGGGGCGCCAGATCCAAATCTTCAGAACTGAAGTTGGGGTGCACTGGCTAGCGTGGTGCCCCAGGGGAAAAACTTCATAACCGAAAGTAGGGGCCTCTGGCTGGGGCGCCGCCCCAGATCTCTGCCCAGAAAATTCTAATTTTTCTTGGTCGTTTTTCAACTCTAAAACCTCTAGTTTCGATTGGTTCTTTCCCCAAACACTTAGATTCGACTACATTAACAAAATATGTAAAGAATCTACTCAAAACGACACCTAATTTCATGAATTTGAATCAACAACTCCTCAACAATTTCAACGAATCCAGAACTCAATAGAACTTCAATAAAACCCATCAAGAACTTAATTTTTAAACCTTCAAGAATCTAAATTTACTGAAATAAATAATGATTGGAGCGTGGGTGAGCTTACCCAACGCTATGTGATCTCACATACCTCGTAGGGATCACCCCTTGACGAAATCCACAAGCAATTACTCAAGAACGACAAACTTTGGCTCTTTCTCCTCTTTTCTCCTCTTGCGTTCTTTCTCTAAAAACCCTAGCATGAATTCTTTGAGTGCGTAAACTGAAAAAATTCAGTTTAGACCTCTAAGTAATTACCGAAAATGAAATAATTTAATTGGGTAGTGAAAAGACCATAATACCCTTCAAAATCCGGTTTTGACTTTCCTTATCTGGATAGCCCAACTTCAAATGGGCATATCTCACTCATAAAAACTAGAAACTAAGCAAACTTGGCGGCGTTGGAAAGATAATTCAAAGATATTTCCTATGGTATCTTATAGCACACCTAACTCATCCTGATCTAGGAGTTATGATCATTTGAAATCAACCCAAAACTCATACTCAACTTAATTTTGTCAAATTTCCTAGATTTTCATTATTTCCAAAAATGACTCTTTCTATTTCTAGCTCTTTCTTGTTGTGGGGTGTTACAATATCTCCCCCTCGGGAACATTTTCCCTCGAATGAGATTACTCTTAGTAGGCTAAGGGTGTAACATCTAACATTCAGCTCAAACACCCAACAAGAAAATCTAGCACATCAAGCATATAAATTATAGAGTACTAAGAAGAGAATTAGTACCTTCGTCTGTTATTCCTCTGGGCCCAAAGAGATGTGGATATCTCTTCTTCATATCCTCTTCAGCTTCCCAAGTAGCTACCTCAACAAACTGATTTCTCCAAAGAATTTTGACTGATGCTACTTCCTTGCCCTTAACTTGCCAACCTGACGGTCTAGAATCTAAACATGAATCTCCTCATAAGATAAACTATCCTTGATTCCAGTATCTTTAGTTGGTATGATCAATAAAGGATCGCCCATACACTTTTTGAACATGGAGATGTGGAATACCAGATGAATTACTGCTAACTCTTGTGGTAGCTCTAACTCATAAGCTAGATTGCCAATCCTCTTGGATATTCTATAAGGACCAATATATCGGGGACTAAGCTTCCCCTTCTTACCAAATCTCATAACACCCTTCATGGGTGAAACTTTCAAGTAAACCCAATCATCTACTTCAAACTCTAAGTCTCTTCTCTTAACATCAGTGTAGGATTTTTGACGACTCTGCACTGTTTTCAGGCTCTCTTGAATAACCTTCACCTTTTACATAGCTTGGTGAACTAAGTATGGTCCTATCAACCCAGCTTCACCAACTTCAAACAATCCAATAGGAGATCTGCATCTTCTCCCATAAAGAGCCTCATAAGGAGCCATTTGGATGCGAGAGTGGTAACTATTGTTGTAAGCAAACTCGATAAGAGGTAGGTGATCATCCCAATTGCCCTTGAAGTCAATCACACAAGCCCTCAACATATCTTCTAAAGTATGAATAGTGCGCTTTGCTTGACTATAGGATGAAAAGCAGTACTTAAGTTCACCTTTGAACCGAAGCCTTTCTGGAATAACTTCCAAAATTGTGCAGTAAATTGCGGACCTCTGTCTGAAATAATGGAGACCGGAACTTCATGAAGTCTTACTACCTCTTGAATGTACAACTTGGCATAATCCTCTGCTGAATGGGTAGTCTTTACCGGCAAAAAGTGGGCTGATTTTGTCAACTATCAACAATCACCCAAATGGAATTATATTGCCTGCAAGACCATGGCAACCCAGTAATGAAGTCCATATTGATCATCTCCCACTTCCATTCCGGAAGATCTATATTCTGAGCCATACCACCTGGCCTTTGGTGCTCTACTTTAACTTGTTGACAATTCGCACACTTAGCAACTAACTCTGTAAATATCTTCTTCAAACTACTCCACCAATAGACTTCTCTCAAATCATGATACATCTTTGTGGAACCCGTATGGATAGAATAGCTGGAGCTATGAGCTTCATCCATGATCCTCTCTTGGAGTTCATCCACCCTTGGTACACACAACCTACCTTGATACCTCAACACGCCATCTCTTCCTTGTTCAAAAGCCATTATTTTTTGCTTATGAACATTTGCCTTCAATTCAAGAAAAATAGGATCTTGGTCTTGCTTTTCTTTCACTTCTGACACTAATGATGATTCAGCCCCATTCATCACCATTACCCATCCTTCTATGGAATCCATTAGGCGAACTCCCAATCATGCAAGACTATGCACTTATTTTACTAGTTTTTTCTTCTCTTCCTCAACATGAGCAGTACTACCCATAAATAATCTACTAAGGCATCATCAACAACATTATCCTTACATGGGTGATAAAGAATACTCATGTCATAATCCTTGAGTAATTCTAACCACCTCCTCTATCTGTGATTAAGCTCTTTCAAACTAAACAAATACTGAAGACGCTTGTGATCCATGAATACATCTACATGAACACCATAAAGATAGTGACGTCATATTTTCAAAGAAAATACTACGACAACTAACTATAGATCATGGGTTGGGTAATTCTTCTCATGAACTTTCAACTGTCTGGTGGCATAAGCTATAATTTTGGTATTCTGCATTATCACACAACCCAAACCAACTCTAGACGCATCACAATATAGAACGAAGCCTTGCGTACTTCTAGTAAGGTCAATACTGTGGCAGTAGTCAATCTCTTTTTAATTCCTGAAAACTTTACTCACAAGCTTCATACCATTGGAACTTCACTGTTTTCTGAGTCAACTTGGTCAAAGGGGACGAAATAGATGAGAACCCCTCTACGAACTTTCTATAATAGCCATCCAAACCCAAGAAACTCATAATATCAGTTGGAGATGTCAGTCTAGGCCAAGTCTACACTGCCTTTAGTTTCTAGGTGTCAACTTTAATTCCATCACTGGAAATAATGTGGCATAAGAATGCCACAGACTCAAGCCAAAACTCATACTTAGAGAACTTGGCATACAACTCCCTATCCTTTGAAGTTTGGAGAACTATTCAAAGATGGCTAGCATGATCTTCCTCATTCATCGAATATATTAGTACGTCATCAATGAATATGATAACAAACATGTCTAAATAAGGCTTGAATACTCTATTCATAAGGTCCATGAACGCTGCAGGTGCATTGGTTAGACCGAACAACATGACCAAAAACTCATAATGACCATAACGGGTCCTGAAAGCTGTCTTTGGAATATCGCATTCCCTTACTCTTAACTAATGGTAGCCAGATCTAAGGTCTATCTTAGAGAAACATGTGGCACCCTGACGTTGATCGAAGAGATCATCAACTCTCGAAAGAGGATACATATTCTTTAAGGTAACCTTGTTCAACTAGTGGTATTCTATACACATTCTAAGGGAACCATCATTTTTCCTCACAAACAAGACCGGAGCGCCCTAAGGTGAAACACTTGGTCGAATGAAACCTTTCTCTAGGAAATCTTTCAACTGCTCTTTTAACTCTTTTAACTCTGCTAGTGCCATTCTATATGGCTGAATAGATATAAGAAGAGTAGCAGGAAGAATATCTATACCGAAGTTTATTTCTCTCTCAGGAGGGACTTCGAGAAGATCATCTGGAAATACTTCTGGAAACTCTTTTACTACTGGAACTGACTGAATATGAGGTATCTCAACACTAGAGTCATTAACTCGGACTAAGTGATAGACACACCCCTTGGAAACTAACTTTCTTGCCTTAAGGTACAAAATAAAACGACCCTTAGGCACTGCTGAACTACTTTTCCATTCTAACACTGGCTCATTTGGAAACTAAAACTTGAAAACTCGAGTTCTACAATCAACTGAGGCAAAACAGGCATGAAGCCAGTCCATACAAGGAATAACATCAAAATCTACCATATCTAACTCAACTAAATCAGCCATGGTGCTCTTGTGATTGACAAAATGGTACAATCACGATAGACTCTCTCTGCTAGAATAGACTCACCAACAGGTGTAGAAACACTGAAGGGTTCACTAAGTTTTACAGGAAGAATATCGAAATTTATTGCAATATACGGAGTTACAAAAGATAAACTCGCTCCTGGATCTAGCAAAGCATAAATATCAAGGTTAAAGACTTGGATCATACCAGTGACACATCTAGAGAATTATCTTTCTCTTGGTGACTAGTGATAGCATAAAGACAGTTTCCTCATCCGCATGCCCCTAGAGTAGCTCCTCTAGATGCAACTTTGTCTGGTGGAGCAACTGAAGAAGGCTGGGCTCTATTGCCCTCATTACCATTACCCTGCTTGTTCTTTGGACACTCTCGCATAAAATGACCACTGGCCACACTTTAAGTAACCAGTGGAGCCATCACGACACATCCCTAAGTGGTTCCTACCACACTTAGCACATGCAGGAAGCTTACTACCCCCTTTTTCCATACTACCCTAAGAATATGAGGGTTTAACTTTGAAATTCTGATATTGTAATCACCTTTGTTCTTTGGTGCATGTGCACTAGCAGATGATGGAGCAGGTCCCTTTTGAAGTTGTTGGAAGGAAGACCGGTTCACATTACTCTTTTGCTGCCCGGACTCATTCCCTGATGTCTTAGCCATCTTATTCTTAAAATCTTCTCTATCCCTCAGCTTGTCCTCCTCAACTTGTTGCACATGGATCATAAGCCTTGCTATGTCCATATCCCCTATCAGCATAGCTGCCTTGCCTTCTTTGCTTGATAGGCAAGACACCCAACAATGAATAAACTCATCCTGCTCCCCATGTCAGCAACCATCTCCGGAGCATACCGGGAAAGTTGTGTGAACTTCAGACTGTACTCATGAACGCTCAAAGAATCCTGCTTAAGAGTGAGGAACTTTCGTACCTTAGCCTCCTTAGTTCTCGGGTTAAGAAATGCCCCAAGAAGGCCTCCTTTAAACAATCCCAACTCACAGGTGGTGCTCCCTCAACTCGGTTTTTTCTTCCATTGGTCGAACCATATCCTAGAGACACCCTTCATTTGGTATGCAGGTAGTTCCACCCTATCAGTATCAACAACATGCATGATCTCAAAAACCTTCTCAAGCTCTTCAATAAAATTCTTTGGATCCTCAGTAACACTTGAACCTGTGTAGCTTGGTGGATTCATCCTTAAGAACTCTCGGACTTGAAGTGTCAGCCGCTTCCTGTCGATTGCCTCTTTGTTTCCCAGCTTGATTGGTCACAACTTGGTTCAACATCTGCATAGCCTCACAGAACTCAGCATTGGTGACCTCTCCTTAGGGTTGCACTTCTGGTGCATTAGGTACCCCTTATTCCTATGGTTCAACAATCCTTCTAGCCAGACAACCTCAGACAGCTCTTCGTGGAGGCATGATCTGAAAGACACGCGCAAGCATGAGTAAGAAAGGAACTTTTATAGAGCTCTATCGCACGAAATAAGTATGAAAGAAGTGAGAACATTCCTGCGTGTCGCAGCCTCCTAATTATAGATGTGGCACGCTTCACACCGATAACTAGGACTCTACTAACACGACTTCATAGACTCTCTAGGACTCTTAAACTCTGTGCTCTAAAACCAAGTTTTAACACCCCAAGCCTACACCCTAGGTAGGACTGGCACTTAAGAACTATTTTTGGCCCCGAGCGAACCCTTAGCCTGTCTTACTTACTCAGCGGAAGACTTACTCATGATATAAATACTTTAAACGTAAATTGAACTGTTCAATAATAAACTTAGAATGTATTAAAATAACATTCACTGGCCAAAGTGGCAACTCAAGTCTCAACCATCAAAACAGTAAATAGAAAGACTCAAGAACTAACATCACTAACTGTCTATGAAGCCTCTAAACAACTGAGATGCATGTCGGGACAAGATCCAAGACATCCTAATGAACTAAACATACTGAAAACAATAAAAAGGGGTCCTCCGGAAGCAAAGAGGCTCACCAACAAACTCTGAAGCTCAACTAGAATCAATGATGCGTTGGATGCTGATCCTACATGTATCTGCATCATAAAAAGATGTAGGCCAAATGACATCATTACATTGAATGTACGAGCATGCGAAGGGAATACTAAACAATACATAAGCTTGAAAGGAACTGAAAGAACAAACTTGATCTCAACTCAACTCAACTAAACTGAACTCATTTCAATATAAAGTAATAATGTAAATGCAATATAAAGAAAATCTTTTAAAACATGAATAGCAACTCTGTGTATTTAGAAATACCATAGTAACTCTAAATGTATGCAAAGATACAATATAAACTCTGGAATGTATATAGAAATACAATTTACTTCTGTATATATAAGAATACAAATACTTTTGTGGGTGTTTCTCTAACCGACAACCATCACTTAAGAGCTATTGTGATGATACAACATTTTGCCTCATGCTGCCAGGGTCATCATATACCTTGCCGAGGGTATAGAACTTGACTACTAAGTAGATCCACTAGTTTATGCTAAAAATCACTAAGGAATCATCTAAAAAGTATGACCCTTTTCTACCCATGGTGGCTACATGGTTTATGGGGGCTGGGAGCTGTGGGAACACTTCCCCATATCAGTTCTCAATACTACTCCCAAAATATAATACTAGCTCTTACGTTTAAATACATACTTCTTTCTGTGGTTTGAGATAATTGCCAAGACATAGCTCAAAGTTTCCTTCTTAATTGTGAAATCATTTACTCTTTACTGAAAACTAGCTCAAAGGCTCTTTTGGAAATCAAAGTTTCCATTTCTTGTTTAAATGTGGAAACATCTTACTCTTTGGAAATACATAGTCTTGATATACTCTTTTGAAGAAATGAACTTCAATCTTTACTCTTTACTCAACTCAAAATTCAAGTCTGAAAACAACGTTAAAACGTTTGTAAAAGACTTTCGGAAAACTCTATGAACTTCTTTTGACTTGATTCTTAACTTTCGTTGAATTGAATTATGGATTCAAGGCTCATGATCTCATTTTGTTTATAAGTACCTTAGAGTGTAGGAATCAACTAGGAAACATAGGTACGTTTCAAGGGAACTAGTACGGAAAGAACAGGGAAACAATAGAAGACTTGGCGTCCTTGGTGCTCTGAGTGGCACGAGGCCAGACCCAAAACTTTAGAATTGAAGTTAGGGTGCACTAGCTGGCACGGCTCCCCAGTGGAAAAATTCAGAACCCAAAGTGGGGCCCTCTGGCTGGCATGGCGCCTCTGACCCCTGCCCAAAAAAGTCCAATATTTCTTGGTCTTTTTTCAACTCTAAAACCTCTAGTTTCGATTGGTTCTATCCCCTAAACACTTAAATTCAACTACATAACAAAAATATGAAAGAATCTACTCAAAACAACACCTAATTTCATGAATTTGAATCAACAACTCCTCAACAATTTCAACAAAATATAAAACTCAATAGAACTTCAACAAAACCCATCAAGAACTCAATTTCTAAACCTTCAAGAGTCTAAATTCGCTGAAATAAATCATGATTGGCGCGTAGGTGAACTAACCCAACACTATATGATCTCACATACCTCCTAAGGATCACCCTTGACGAAATCCACAAGCAATTCCTCAAGAACGACGAACTTTGGCTCTTTCTCCTCTTTTCTCTTCTTGCATTCTTTCTCTAAAAACCCTAGCAAGAATTATTTGAGTGCGTAAACTGACCAAATTCAGTTTAGACCACTAAGTAATTACCATAAACGAAATAATTTAATTGGGTAGTGAAAAGACCACAATACCCTTCAAAAATCCGGTTTTGACTTTCCTTATCTAGACAACCCAACTTCAAATGGGCATATCTCACTCATACGAATTCGAAACTAAGCAAACTTGGAGGCGTTGAAAGATAATTCAAAGATATTCCCTACGGTATATTTTAGAACACATAAAACAACCTGATCTAGGAGTTATAGTTTTTTGAAGTTGACCCAAAACTCATACTTAACTTAATTTTGTCAAATTTTCCAGATTTTCATTCTTTACAAAAATGACTCTTTCTAATTCTAGCTCTTTCTAGTTGTGGGGTGTTACATTGCTTCATGGAGATCTCCTCTTCTAAATCACCATGAAGAAAGGCAGTCTTGACATCCATCTGCTCAACCTCTAAAGTAGAATCAATTTCAAGGGTGTGAAGTGCACCACATCTAATGGGAGAGAGGGTACAAAGTGTTTTAAGAAAACTTCATTCTCTTTGCTACTCTTATCGTGCGTGAGGTATGATCCAACTTCTCGTTTCTAATCCATCGTTATGTATTTCAGATCATACCTCCTGTAGATCTTACGCAAGGGATGCTAATGTAGTTCCTCCAGTCCAGACCATGAGGTGTCGAATGTTGAGTTTCGAAATGTTATCCAACTTTTGGCTCAGAGTGTGGCCAACTAGAACAATCAACAGGGTGCAGTTCCTACTAATACTATTGGAGGATCAGTGGAAACTAGGGTCCGTGATTTTGTTAGAGTGAATCCGCCTGAGTTTCTAGGGTCACAAGTTGGTGAAGACCCCCAAAACTTCATTGATGAGGTCAAGAAAATCATTGGAGTGATGCAAGTGACTTGAAATGATAATAGAGTTGGCGTCCTACCAGCTTAAGGATGTGGCTCACATATGGTTCACACAGTGGAAGGAAAATATGGGTGAGAATGCAGCTCCTGTGACTTGGAGGTGTTTTACCAGAGCTTTTCTGGAGAGGTTCTTCCCAAGAGAGTTGAGAGAGGCTAAGGCTCAGAAATTTATGAATTTGAGACAAGGTTCAATGTCAATCTAAGATTACGGACTTAAGTTCACCCAACTCTCCAGGTGTGCTCCACATATGGTTGCCGATCCCAGGACATAAATGAGTAAGTTCCTATTTGGGGTATCTTACTTGGTGAAGACATAGTGCAAAAATGCTATGTTGTTAGAGGATATAAATATCACGACCCAGGAGTACTTCTTAGACGTAACATGGCACATAAAACCCCGGAAGGCCCCATGTAAGCCACTTAGCATATCATAACATAAAGCATTAGAACAATAAGAGTAAAACGCATTTTCAAGTCCAAATTTTTTATAAAGGAAAGCAGAAGTCTAGACTTGCCTCAAATAGCAATCTGTTACAATAGTCGAATCAAATAGGGTCACAGCCCATACAATATAATCCAAAATGGAAATACAAGAATGAAACTACAAATGAAATCATATGTCCTCGAATCACGAGGACTCACCAACAAGCAATAAGAAATGAACAAATCCAAGCTCTAGCCATAATGGGAACCACCTTGAGAACCGAACCCTACAATTGGGAAAAATGTAAGAAAATATGGGTTAGTACAAAATTGCACTAAGTATGATAGTCATGTACAAAATCACTACAACATGCTAAAAGGGACATTTTAGTTGAATGCATGCAATTTACTAAGTTAAAGCATCATTTTCAAGATAGTGGAAGAGCATAAGTCATAAGCATAGTCAACTCATAAATCATCATACCATAAGAGGAACCTACCATAAATACCCTCAAAGCCTACTTGTGCAATGTATGAATAAGACCCCATAATCTCACCCATACTAAGTAAAACTCCTTGAGTAGTCATAGTTCATAATTCATATTCTTGTCATAGTGGGAATAAGCCTTAACCGACATAGACCATGTGAGCTTAACATGGAATCCGGTGTTACCCACACCAAAAAGGGTTGTCCTACTTGCCTAAGGTAAGACCATCATTTGTTAGCTTTTAGGTGGATCCACTAGCTAAATATCCTACGGGAGCAGGTAGTTATGGGATAAGGAGATTGTTACTAAAAACCCTAGCCTTTCTTAACGGGGGAGCTTCCATATCATGAGATTACTTCTAGAAACCCGACCTTTTTTAATGGGAGAGCTTCTATCTCATATTCAATATCCACTCGGTGCTAAGCATTTATCCTACGGAGTACTTATTAAGGCATAACTTGTTTCATTACGATAGCTCATTAGATCATGCGTGAGAATAGCCTTTCGTCGTCCATGTCTAAATATAACATTAGATTCAATTAGGTGAGAATTGCTTTTCAACCTAAAATCTCCATTATGTGAGAAAACCTTTCACATTATGTTCATTCTGTGTTCATGAGAATAGCCTTTCAATCAACAAACAACATCATCATAATCATGGACACTTCACTTTCAAAGTGTTCTTAATGCATATACATAAATTTCATAATCATACATAATTCTCATACTTTGACCTTCAAGGACCATAGATCATATTCAATCAACACATCTAGAATTACTATATTAGACATGGATAATAACATGATTCAAATAGTTCAATTACTACAAGCATAATCTCATAATACTCTTCTTTCTACAATTCACCCACATCACAAAGTCATAAATTGGGAATATAGAGATTTCATGGATTCTTGGGGGATTTCATCATAAAACTATAATAAATCATCAATTCAATCATAATATAATGTAATTAAATCATTAGAATCATTTTTGAACGAAATCCATGACTTAGAGTAAAACCCTAGCTTTTGGGGAATCACTATCTTTGAAATTGAGTTTGGAGGGACTCCATGGATGAAGAATATCCATGGATGAAGGAATACCATACCTTAGCTATGGCAATAAAAGAAATTGAGTAGAAATCCTCGCTCCTTCAAACCCTAACTTCACCTTCCTTCTTCTTCTTTCTTAGAGTTATAGAGAGAGAATTTTGGGGGAAAAGTTGGTTTTGATTTGGGATTTTGGAATTATGAGGAAGATGACTTAATTTGGTGACTTAAAGACCTTATATAGTTAGTCTAATTTAGTGTAAAACAACGTCACTTAATATTAATGAAAACCAGAAAACCCCATAATGCTCCTACGTGTAACTACCAAAAGGCAGTTACACGCCTCATCCACGACTCCACGACCACGGTCCGTGGGTGGACTCACATAGTGTACTTTTCATCCGCGGTCTGGTCAGAGAGTTTCAAACATCCATGCCCACTGACCTATGGACCATGGACCCACCCACGGGGCGTGGGTCCTAGTCTCGTGGATCACTGCCTCAGTTGGTCTCCTGGTGCCCACCTACGAAACTGGCCTACGTGGTGTGGAAGGACCTACGGGGCGTAGGTCCCCTTTGGCGGTCACTGTCCAGGCAACAACTTTTGGGGCCTCCTCAAAGACCCATGGTTGGTCCTTGGGGGTTGTACCTTAACGTTCTAACATGAAACCCTATATTTTTAGGTACATGGAGGTACGTTTACGACTCTAATCCTCATGTTAAGCCTTAGTTTCGCCTACTAGTTTCTAGAGTGTAACAATAAATATCTCTAGGCTCATGACTCATGCTTAGTAGGTTAAATAAGATAATCTTAGAGAACTAGCTAAGGACAACAAGAAGGCTAGAACAGGCAACTATGAGTACTCTCAGCAGAAATTCGTTGGTGGAAATCGCTCAAAATTTCAACATAAATCTTCAGCCCCAACACCTTCATCAGCTAGTGCTCCATCCCTAGGTTTCGACAGGATCAGAAAGGTAGGGCATCAGGCTCTAAGTCTCAAGGGAGTAATTTAGGTAACAGGACCTACCCGACTTGTCCAAAGTGTGGTAAGAACCATCTGGGTGAGTGTCTTGCACGCAAAGAATGGTGCTTTAGATGTGGTCAGTCTGGCCATAGGTTGAAGGATTTCCCTTTTGCCAGACAAGGAAAATGAGGTAACAATAATAGGGCTCAGTCTACAGCTCCAGCAGCACTAGCAGGTCGCCTAACTCAGAAGGGTACTTCATCGGGTACAGGTGGCGTTCAGCGCCACAACAAGTTGTATGCTCTCCAAGATCAGGAAGATTCTCCTCATGTGGTTACTAGTACGTTATGAGTCTTTTATTTAGATGTTTATGCTTTGTTACATCCAGGGGTTAATATTTCCATTGTAACTCCATATATAGCAGTGAACTTCGGTGTCAGTCTAGAAACTCTCTCAAAACCCTTCTCAGTCTTTACTCTAGTTGGTGACCCAGTTATAGCTAGACGGTTATACAGAAATTGCCCTGTTACAGTCTCTCAGAAAGTCACCTCAAGCAGATCTTGTAGAGTTAGAAATGGTAGACTTTGATATCATTCTAGGCACGGATTGGTTATATTCATGTTATGCCTCAGTCGATTGTAGAACTAGGATTGTTAATTTTAAGTTTCCACACGAGACATCCGTAGAATGGAAGGGTAGTAGCTCAGTGCCTATAGATCGATTTATCTCTTACCTTAAGGCCAAAAAAATGATATCGAAAGGGTACATCTATCATCTTGTTTGGGTAAATGATTCAAGCTCTGAGACCCTAACTCTTGAGTCAGTTTTAGTAGTAAATGAGTTTCTAAAAGTGTTTCCAGAAGATCTTCTCAGAGTTCCTCCCGGAAGGGAAATCGACTTCGAAATAGATCTCCTTCCAGATACTCAGCCTATTTCAGTTCCTTCTTACAGAATGGCTCCAGCTAAGCCTAAAGAATTCAAAGAGCAGTTGAAAGACCTCCTAGATAAAGGCTTCATCAGATTGGGTGCATCTTCGTGGGGTGCTCCAGTATTATTCATGGAAAAGAAAGATAGTTCTCTCAGTATGTGCATTGACTATCAGCAGTTGAACGAAGTCACAATCAAGAATAAGTACCCTATCCCCGAGATTGATGACTTGTTCGACCAACTTCAGGGTGCTAATCATTTTTCAAAAATAGACCTCAGATCCGGTTATCATCAACTCAGAGTCAGAAATAGTGACATCCCAAAAATAGCCTTCAAAAATCTGTATAGTCATTATGAATTTGTAGTTATGTCATTTGGACTAACCAATGCTCCTGCGACTTTAATGGATTTAATGAACATGGTGTTCAAGTAGTATTTGGACTTGTCCGTTATTGTCTTCATTGATGATATCCTCATTTACTCTAGGAATGACGAGGAGCATGCGACTCATCTAAGAGGCTTTCTGTAGACTCTCAAAGATCACCATTTATTCACGAAGTTTAGCAAATGTGGGTTTTGGCTACAATCAATTGCTTTCCTTGGTCATATCGTATCTAGCGAAGGGATCGAGTGGATTCTCACAACATAGAGGCAATGAAACAATGGCCTTGACCTATATTTCCAACATATATCAGAAGTTTCTTGGGTATGGCTAGTTATTACAGGAGATTCCTTGAAGGATTTTCATCCATAGCTTCCCCATTGACCAGGTTGACTCAGAAAAAAGGTTAAGTTTCAGTGGTTAGATGAGTGTGAGAAGAGCTTCTCAGAACTAACAACTAGGTTGACTATAACTCTTGTTTTGACTCTACCAGAGGATTCAGATGGTTATGTGATCTATTGTGATGCATCTAGAGTCGGCCTAGGTTGTGTATTGATGCAGCGAGGTAAGGTTATAGCTTATTCTTATAGAGAGATTAAGGTTCATGAGAATAACTATCTGACTAATGATGTCGAGCTTGCAGCCGTAGTATTTGCCCAAAAGATTTGGAGACATTACTTGTATGGTGTTCACATAGATGTTTTCACAGATCATAAGAGCCTCTATGTATTCACCTAGAAAGAGTTGAATCTTTGCCAGAGGAGATGACTTGAATTCCTCAAGGATTATAACATGAATGTGCTTTACCATCCTGGTAAGGCCGATGTAGTAGCATGTGCTCTTAGCAAACAATCCATGGGTAATGTAGCACATGTTGGGGAATAAAGGAAGGAATTAGCAAAAAAGGTTGTTCACCGGCTTGCTCGATTAGTAGTTGGTCTTACGGACATGCCAGATAGTGGTGTGATAGTTCAGAATAGATCAGAATCATCATTGGTAGTGGAGGTTAAGGAAAAACAGGACAGTGATCTTATATTTCTTCAATTGAAGGGTACAGTTCATCAGCAGAAAGTTTAGGTTTTCTCCCAAGGGGGAGAAGGTGTACTTCGTTACCACGGTCGCTTATGTGTTCCTAAGGTGGGTGAGTTGAGGCAGCAAATCCGTACAGAAGCCCATAACTCCAAGTATTCTATTCATCCAGGTGCCACCAAGATGTACCATGATCTTCAGGAAGTCTTTTGGTGGAATGGCATGAAAAGGGATATAGCAGATTTTATGGCTAAGTGCCCTAATAGTCAACAGGTTAAGGTAGAACATCATAAACAAGGAGGTATGACTCAAGAGATTGACATTCCTACATGGAAGTAGGAAGTGATAAACATAGATTTCATTATAGGTTTACCTCATACTCGTAGACAGCATGACTCTATTTGGGTGATAGTAGAAAGAGTTTCCAACTCCGCTCACTTTTTGGCTGTCAAGACGACAGACTTAGCGGAGGACTACACTTAACTCTACATTAATGAGATAGTCAAGTTACATGGGGTTCCTTTGTCTATCGTCTCATATAGAGGTCCTCAGGTTAATCTCAGTACAACATTTCATCCACATACGGATGGTCAGGCAGAGCGTACCATTCAGACCTTAGAGGACATGTTGAGAGATTGCGTGATCAATTTTAAGGGAAGTTGGGATGATCACCTACCTCTTATAGAGTTCACCTATTATAACTATTATCATTCTAGTATTCAGATGGCCCCTTATGTGGCATTATATGGGCGTAGATGCAGATATCCAATCGGTTGGTTTGAAATAGGTGAAGCAGCCTTGATTGGGAGAGATTTGGTTCATTAGGCTTTCAAAAAGTTCAGCTCATCAGAGATAGACTAAAGACAACCCAGAGTCATCAGAAATCCTATGCAGATGTGAGGAGAAGGGACTTAGAATTTGGAATCGATGATAGGGTTTCCTGAAGGTGTCACCTATGAAGGGGTGATGAGATTTGGCAAGAAAGAAAAGCTCAATCCTAGTTATGTAAGTCCTTACAGAATCTTAAAAAGGGCTGGTAAAGTGGATTATGAGTTAGAGTTGCCAGCAGAACTAACAGCGGTTCACCCAGTCTTTCACATTTAATTATTGAAAAAGTGTGTGGGTGATCCGGCATCCATAACACTATTAGAAAGTGTGGTTATGAAGGATGGTCTCACTTATAAGGAGGTGCTAGTTAAAAAAATTTATCGTCAGGTTCGTAGGTTGAGAGACAAAGAAGTCTCTTCAGTCAAGGTTTTGTGGAGGATTCAGTCTGTAGAGGGAGCTACTTGGGAAGCAGAAGCAGCCATGAAGTCCAAGTACCCTCATCTCTTTCCTTCCGATTCCATTTCAACTTCAGGTAATAGTTCCTCTCCAGTCTCCCAGTTTACTGTTGCGTAAAATCAGTCTCAATATCTTGTTCCTTCGGTTGTTCTTGCATTTTCAGCATATTTTCATGTACTTGGAACTCAGTCCAGTCAGATTTCAGCTTCCAATACTTAGTGGTAGGGATTGCAGCTCCTTCCCTCGATATTCAACTAGTTTAGACTCCATTCAAGGACAAATGTTCCCAAGGGAAAGATAGTGTAACACCCTATATTCGAAAAAGGATAAATTGTAGATTTTTGGAAAATGCAGGTGCCACCAATAGAGACCACCTACGGACTGTAGGTTGCTCCACGTATCGTAGGTGGGGTCCGTGGTTAGTCACCTCAACTCCTCCAGAAATTTTCTAGAAAAAGGCATGACTTACGACGGGATCTACGGACCATAAGTGGGACCACGGTCCGTGGTCCAGGTCCATGGATCATGACCCTATGCACCCCTCTCTGACAGCCAATCGACGACTGACAAGACGGACCGTGAATCGACCTATGGTCCATCGGTCAGGTCTATCGGTGGCCTCGACAGCCTTTATGTTAGGGTCATTTTGGTCTTTTCCCCTATGCGTTGGACACCTAAACTATCTCATTTAACCCATAAACTATGTAGTTTTGGTTAGTTTAAGCCTAGTAACTTAATCAGATCTTTCCCTAGTCGATTCATTCTCCAAAATTCACCAAAAACTAGAGCAAAAAAATTAGAAACAGTCGACCCATCCCTCTCCAAGAATGCAACAAGTTTTCTTCAGTTCTAGCCCCAAAATCAAAAAATTTATGTGTGAAATTCGTCACCATGTATGTGGAATTTCACTAGTGGATTCCTTTCTTCAACTAGGTCCCTAGAATTTAGTCAAATTCTTGATTCTCTATCTCTTGTTTAGACCAAGGGTTTCTAGAACTTTAGAAAATTACGGTGATTTAGCTGTTATAGTGTTCTTAATTAGATTATCAGGTTTTCGTAACATTGTTGCTTAGTTCCTTGCATGAAACTCAGAACCATAGATGTGTAGTTTCGTTTAGTACAGGAATTACACTAGCTAGGTTAGATAAACAGATATACATACCTCATATTTAGAAGGTTTCATTATCAGTACTTAAATGTTGCATTCTCATTTAGCATGCTAGAATATTGAGCTATACAGTATATTTGTCACGACCTAGGGGTACCCCCTAGACGTAACAGGGCGTACTTGACCCCGAAGGGGTCACATACAAGCCCTTAGCATATCATAAACATAAAACTCATAGAAATGATACGGAATTAAAAAATTTCTTTACGATTGAAGTCTTTCATAAACGAGAATGGGAATCTAGACACTGTCTCATTTAGCCATCTAAATACAATCGAATAACGAATAGGGACACATCCCTTACAATAGTTCTCAAATGACATAATAAAAGAAACTACTAGGTAAAGATACTTGTCCTCAAATATTGATGACTCACCAACTACCAAGGGGGATTATCTATCCCAAGCTTGAATCACTAGAAGACCACCTTCGAGAACCAACCCTACACTTATAGAAAATGTAGAAATATGGGTTAGCACAAAAATGTACAAAGTATGGTAGCCATGCATAAAAATCATTGAAACATGCTAAAAAGGACATTTTGGTTTAAAGCCATGCATATGCCAATTCGAACATCATCTTTGAAACTAATTGGAGAACATACTCATAAGACAACTCATAGATAGTGCATCATAACATAAGCATAACAACATAGTCATAAACATAGTCTCCAATCATAGGCATATGACCATAGGTTATACTTGTGCCATGCATAGATAAGATCCCATAACCCTATCTACACTAAGTACCACCTTTAGGTCACCATGCTCATACTTATCATACATTAGTCTCATCCATAGTTAATACTCATAGACAAGGAAACATTCATATTCATTAGCTCATGTCAAGGAAATTCAATCATAACAACAATCCAAATGGAGCATGCATTAATTCATAGATCATCATAATGTAATGGAATCAAACCATGGCTACTCTCAAAGTCTACTTGTTCCATGTATGAATGAAGTCCCATACCCTCACCCACACTAAGTAGATCTTCTTGAGGAATCATTAGTCATAGTTCATGTTTCATGTTCACAGTTCATTTACATAAGAGAAACACACCATGGCTGGCTACTCTCAAAGTCTACTTGTGCCATGTATGAATTACATCTCATAATACCGCTCCTACTAAGTAGACCCTTTTGAGTAACCATAGCACATAACTCACTTTCTTGTTCATGGAGGGAAAATAGCCTTAACAGATATAGACCATGTGAGCGACATGGAATCCGATGTCGTGTAACCCCACACCGAGGGAAGGTGTTCTACTTGCCTAAGGTAGAACTAAATGTATTAGCTTTTAAGTGGATCCACTAGCTAAATATCTATGTGTGCACATAGTTATGGGATAGGGAGATTGCTTCTAAAAACTCGGCCTATTGTATTGACGGGAGAGCTTCCATCGCATGTGATCATGTGTAGAAGATCCAGCCTATTGTATTGACGGGAAGGCCTCTACCTCATTTTCCATATCCACTCGGTGCTAAGCATTTTTTCCAAATATTACTTATTTAGTCTTGAATTGGATTTATATGTTTGAAGGAGTATTTTACCCTTCGTTCAACCCAACTCATAAAATAGCTCATAGATTTAATTAGGTGAGTATGGATTTTCAACCTTAGAATCGTCATTAGTATGTGAGTAAACCTTTCACACAAAGATCATGTGTTTTCATGAGAATGGACTTTCAATCAACACAATAGGATCATCATGGTCATGTACATTTCATGCATAGTAATGTCTAAAGGTGCATATGAGAACTATCCTTTCAATTAACATCATTGATACATCATAATCATGTTTATGCATGGAGTGTGTGTGTGATTGTCCTTGCAATGACACAACAAAAATATTATCATTATAGACATTTCCCTCTCAGAGTGTTCATAAGCATGTACATAATATCACAATCATGCATAATTCACATATATTGCATTCAAGGATCATATACCATGTAATTCAACACATCTAACATTTATTATAGTAGACATGTATATAATCGTAATTCAAGTAGTGCATTAATTGCATGTATAATCTCATATAATCATATTGTAGGTCATGTGATAAATTCCTTCCACAATACTACCATATACAATTCAACATGCACAATGGATTCATTCTTAAAGCCTCAATATTCATAGTTCATTCCTTTTAGCTTTTACCTTTAAAGCCCTAGGAGTCATATTCATATTATGATCATTACTCTCAAGCAATACCTCACATGGTCATCATGTAACCCTAACTCTCAAGGTAAACTAACCACATGGTTCATTCTTATTCAATTATAGTCATATAGCATCAAGTAAACTAAATCTCAATACTACTTCAACCATGATTCATCATGTAAGACCTAATCAAGTTAATTCATGTCTACAAGCTTTTCTCATAGGTAATTTGTGTCTAGGTGACCTAATCTAAGGCAATTCATCAAGAAGTCCATCAATTTCAGAAGGTCACATCTATGCCCTCAATTTGGCTCTTTCATGACATAACCCTAGGCTATATCAATTTCACCCTAGAATCTTAGGTTAATCAAGAATACATGTAAAATCATACTAAAATCATGTAATTACATCTTAATCAACTCACATCCAATCAATTGGATCAACTTGCAACAACATTCATAGTGTAAAGAAGAACCATAGCTAGGATTGGAAAAACTCATGGATTCTTTCGGAATTCGAGTTAAAATCTTATAAAATCCATAATACATTCATAAATAATCATAATTCATCCTTCAAAAACAACTTTGAAAGGAATCCATGGGGTTGAGTTGAAACCCTAGTTATTTGGGTTTTCTAGATTTGAGATAAAAGCTTTTGAAGGGGCTCCTTGGGTGAAAGCTACCCAAAGATGAAAACTACCATACCTTAGGTGTAGAATCCAACCAAATTCGTATTGAAAAGCTCCATTATTCAAGCTCTACTTGATCTCTTTCTCTATTTTTCAATGGAGGTTTCTAGAGAGAAGATTTTGGTGAGGAGAGTAGCTGGGATTTGATTTGGGGTCTTGGGTTATAATGAATTAATTAGGTGTTTAATGACATAAAATAATTTATATAGGTGTAATAAGGCTATATAAAATGACCCTTAATGAAAACTAATTAAAAAGAAATTTCCTAAACTACCTTACCTTAGGCCGAGATTTTGGACAGCATTCCAGTGATGACCTACGGCCACCACCTAGGGGCGTAAGTCAGCTCACGTCCCGTACTGGTGGAGCGTAGGTTGAACCTGCAGCTTACTTGGTTTCCCTTAGACCCATGAACCACTCCCACAGAGCGTGGACCACCCTACGGGGCGTAGGTCCCTCCGTGGGTCACACAATTTTGGCAGCTTTTTGGAACTTAGGCAACCTTGGGGTTTAGACTTTAGGGTCCTCCTCAAGGACCCTTGGTTGGTCCTTGGGGGTCGTACCTTAAATTCTAACCCCTAAAAACCTCAACCCAAGCTTTGGAAGTCGTTTTACACTTCTAAACCCCACAACACACTCAAAACAAACTCGTTAAGCTCTAGTTTCACCTACTAGTTTATGTTAGGCTCTAGCTTGGTGTTACTAGTTTTCCGGGTTGTTACATTATCTCCCCCTTAGGAACATTCCTCGAATGACACTTTAAACACTTTTAAGGAATTAAAGACTCAAGACCAGCAGCCCGTCATGCATCAAAACATCATAAACAATGCACAACACTAGGAGGAAACATCAACTCCATCTCAAACGTAATCCATGCAACACAAGAAAGTAGGAACTACATTTACAAACTCATTTTGCATGAAGACTTCAACATTTCTCATTTCATTAGAGGAATTACCTTCTCCAACTCATATCATGCTCATCATAACATCATTAAGCACATTATGCAATTTACTCTCAAAAAGCATTTCATTCAAGGAGGAATTTATCAACTCCAAACTAAAGCATGCTCATGTATTCTTCTCATGAAGTACAATAGGCACCTCTTACTCAAAGCACTACAACATGAGGAAAACAATTCACATAAACTCATTTCCTTTCAAAACACAAGTTTTCATTAATATGCATTAAATAAAGAAGTCATGGCAACACATAAGCACATAACAACAATGGTAGCTAGGCACACCATCTCCCCCTTGGGAGTTAGCCTATACAAGCTCTTCTAAATATCATCTATCACATAATCATAGGAGGAACTAGCTTCTCCAACTAAAAGCAAGTTCAACACAACATTATGGAGCCAATAAGCCATTTCATTAAAAGCACAATAAGGCATGTTCATCATCAACTCATGAAGTCAAATATGCCATCATCATACTAAAATGCATAACATCATGAGGAACATATAAATCATGGAAACTCATTTTATCCAAAACATGAATCCTTTCAAGAACATGCATAACACAAGGAGATCATAGGAACACATAAATCACACATGACCTCAAAGACATGAAACAAGTCACAAGGAACTCTTGGTCTCAAGCTAGAATATGAATAGAAGAAAGAGATGAGGATATCAGGACTCTCAAAATCTTGTTATCTAAACATACTATCTCCCCCTTGGGAGTAAGGCCCCTTACTAAAATCTCAACCACCACTCCTTTCAACCAATCCCCAAAGACATAGCCAAAACACACAACAACCTTGCCGAGTTCTAAAACCAATAGAGGTCTAATAACCATGCATCCAAACCCTACCAAGGTTAACAAGAGTAACTCTATGGGACAAGCGAATCATGGGAACAAATAACATCCAAGACTCCACAATCATGAAATGAGTTAAGGAAGACTTATCATCTTAAGCTAGAGGAGGAATAGAATGGAACATAAGGATATCGGGATATTTCATTGGCCCTTGGCCTCCCAAGTAGCTCCCTCAAATAAAACCTTTACTAAAATACCACTCTTCATCATTCTCATGGAAGCACTTCCTTACTCTTCTATTTCTTAATTAGCTGGTCTAAGATTCCAATCGGTACTTCTAAATTAAAGAGGTTCTCATTAAGCAACTGTAGCTCACAAGAAACCCTACCAACACCTCTCAAGGTCTCATATGAGCCTACCAAATTGGGACTAAACTTCTCAAACTCTCTACACCCCTTAAGGTGAGAATTTCAAGCCAATCCAAATCATGAACATCTAGAACATTCCACGACCTTGCTATCGAAGTACATTTCTTGCAAATTTTAAGGTCAGAGCAAGTTATCAATCCACTTTTTCCATATCCATTACACAAGGGGATTCTAAATAATGGAGAATTACACTTTTAGCCTCTTTCAAAGGAGTCTACTCACTCAACATCTCTAGGCATCACTTAAACACCATTATTCATCAAATCTTCCAACACATCATAAAACTCATAATGGCCAAGTTGGGTTCTACCAACAAACACCTATAGCCACAATTAAACCCATGACAACATAAAAGATCATAATGTCCAATTTATCAAGTCACAAAAGACAAGTACTACCGGAATATAATAAAACATAAAACACATACCACAACCATTAAGAGGAACTTGCTTACCCTCTCTTCCTCTAGCCTTAAGCACCGGGCAATCTCTCATTGTGTGACCTTCATCACCACAATCATAACAACCCTTCGTGCCGGCTAGACACTTCCCATCATGCCTTTTTCCATACCTAGCACAAGTAGGCTTAATCACATAAGATCTACTACCATTTACACTTTGAGACGTAGGGGTAGACACCCTCTCTTGGTTAAACCTAAGTTGAGCAGCATCCTTCAATTTGTAAGCGGCCAAACATCTACCCTCATGTCACTTTCAATTATACTATGGTTAGATCAAGAGAATTCTAGACCATTTCAACCCATATCATCACCTTTGGTGGGTTCTACCTGTAACACCCAGACTTTTCAAAACGTCTAAATTAACTCGTATCTTCGTGGAAAGACAAAGAGGGTGAGTAATGAATTAAAAATTATGTGTTATGTGATATTTTAAGTGTTCAAGTGTTGTATCTCAAGTTTTGAAGTTAGGTAAGTGGCAAAATAAAAGTTAGCGAAAGTTACCGTAAATTCCTTTTTAAAGATTTGTCTGAAATTTGGGTCAAATGTCTCAGACGTTTTCTCCCAATCTATTAAGAGTTATGGTCCCGGTGAGCTATGAAATCAAAGGTCTACGAGTCTAGTTTCCAATTCATCAAACCGTTTGTTCATACGACTTCAGAATAGAGAGATATTCGCATTTCTGTGGGACTGCGCAAGCAGGCACATGAGGTGGGGCCCTAGGTCGGTGGATTGTTACATATATCTTCTTCTTCGATCTTTTTCTTCATTTTTAAGTTAGAAACCAGAGAAATTACAGAAACCCATTTCTAGGATCAAGTGAAGTATAGATTTTCTCGACTTAAGTCCTTGACGAAAGTTGTTCTACGCGTTGGGCTCATCATCGTGGTATAATTTATTTTATCGATTCCATAGCACATCACACTTTAGTGTTGGGACAGCAAGGGTTTGGATATATTTGAAGGTTTTGAAGCGTATTACGACCTTAAGATTGAGGTAAGACCCTACTTTCATCGGCTCTAGCCTTTATAAGCAGCAAATAGCAATTTGCGACGGAAATACATATATTTTATTGTATTGTCATCGTATCTTTTATTTTTGGCATTTGATTATGGTCCTACCTTGTTGTAGTATCGAGGGAGTATTGAGTAAAAGTCGTTAGACCACGTGAATTTAGCAAAAAAGGTATGTTAAGGCTATTCCCTACTTACGGCATGTTTCCTTAAAGCTTAGAAGCAATGTATTTGAGTTGTTATCCTTGATATACTTGTAGCCGTGATTGTTGATTGTTGGTTGCTCGAGTTGATATAATCCTCCCTTGTCGGGGTTCTTATTCAGTTAGTAGCGTCCCTATGTTGGACACAACTTAGAGGCTATTTGTATAGGTTGCTTATAACTAAATTGCTCGCTTTTAGCGGTTGGATTGTTATTATTGCCGTTGGGGTTATTGTGGTTAGCTGCAGGAATATGATTTATGCCTAGAAGGGCTATGTTCTGCCTACAGGGCTATATGGATGCCTAACAAGGCTATGAGTTGCCTATGGGGCTATATTGTGCCTAGAAGGGCTATGTGCTTCCTACAGGGCCATGTTGTTGCCTAAGAGGGCTATGAGTTGTCTATAAGCTACGTTGATGCCTAAGAGAGCTATGTGCTACCTACGGGGCTATATTAATGCCTAAGAGGGCTATGTGACTGCCTACGGGGCTAGGGGACTACTGATAGGGGTATATAGGTTGATTGGCACCTTCCGAGCTTATGGGGGCCTGAGTAGGTAGTCTTGTGTGCTGTTTGTACCTGCCGAGCTTATGGGGGCTTGATTAGGTTGTTGTTTTTATTAATTTTGATAAGTTTAGATTTAGGAGCAGGTCAGTACACTTATCTTATCCTTGATTTATTTATTGGATTATTCCAGTATATTAGGATACCTCATCATAGT